>LT669789.1:33916492-34148956 GCA_900128785.1 Arabis alpina
ACATTTGTCGAATCAAAATCAAGAAAACAAAAAAAGGGTTTATTAAATACTCCCTCCATTCTTTATAGATTTTTTTCTTTTTTTACTTTTTCAATGTGGTTTTAATGAAAGAATTATGGTGAATTGTTAATTTCAAAACAAAATAAATGAAATAGTTGAATCGTTATAAGTCGAATGTTGTTGAAAATTGTTAAGTACCAAAAACAACACATTTATAGTTGAGCATTAATTAGTTTTTTTAATTTGTTTAAAAAATCTAAAACATCTAACTCAAAAGAACAGAGGAAATATATAAGAGAGAAAACAATTTTGAGTTATTGCAGTTTCATCCAGATGTGCATAAGGGAAAGGACAAAGATTTCAAGGAGATTAAATCCGCTTACGAGGTTATTATTATATATTTTTTTGATTTTTTTGGTTTATTGATTCTTGAATATTTTTTATTTTCTTGTTTAGTGGATTAATAATGTTCAATTAGAAAGAAACCATTGCTTTAAAATCCGTTTATGTTCTATTGCTTCTTTTTTATAACCATTATGCAATTTTCAAGGTTTTAGCATCCTTAAACTCACAAGTTCTTGTAATATCCATCATATTTTCAGTATTTGATGCAAAAGTTTGAAGAAGAAGAGATTGCAGAAACGGATGAAACCGAAGAATGGGAGGAATAGATGGGGTTCGAAGGAGGGATTCCATCAACCATTCACAGTTCTTTCTAAAATTAGAGAAAAGTTCATTTGTTACAATGGATAAAAGTAGAATCAGAGAGATGGAGGGTACAATTTTTGGGAGCAAGACAACAATTGCATCTCGGAGGAAGCTTATCATCGCCCGAGGAAAGACATGTCATGTACTCTACTTGCAAGCAATAAAGAGGACACGCGATCGCTGTCTTCGTTGTAGTAACTCCAGGGATTACTCCTCCTAGAATAGCTCCTTTTGAAACAAAGACAAATTGAATCAATTTTCGGATTGTACGGTGTAATTCCTAACTAAACAGAGCATAGCAAATTGCATGTTCTCTTAAAAAAAGTAGCAAAATGATACCTATTATTATGAGAGACATCAACCAAATCTTGTATGTAGCCATGCTTTCCAATGGGATTCTTATTCTCTATCTCCTTGGTTTTATATAGAAGCTAGTAATGCAATTGAGCTTACTGCACAACATGAATTAATGTGATCCACACCATTGACTTTTGGCATGGTGGAACAGTCAAAGTCTTTGTTTACTTTGACCACACTATATGACAATCTTGGCACTTTGAAAATGGAGCACTAAAGTGTATCCATCGCAGAAGTCGACGAAATGTGAAATCAAAACTAGTTCTTCAAACTTATAGATAAGGATTAAGGGAAAAAAATTACATTAACAAATTACAGACACACAAACAAACCATAAGCTTTACACATAACTATACTACTTGCCTAATACTTTGGTATCGTAACTTAAAACAACCATAAAATTTAAAGCTTGTGAAGACTAGCAAGTCTTGTGTTCTTCTTGGGATTCAAACTGAGGAGGCATGACCCTCTTCCGTATCAGCATTTCAGCTGTAACTTGCTTTCTCTTTAGTCCACCTCTTGGTCTCGAAGTGAAATTTTCATCGGTTGCAACAAAATCACCCTGAAACCATCAATCGATTTTCTGTGAGATTCAATATTCTTTTGAGTTTGTAGCAAATAAGGTGGGCATGAACTTACGCAAGTGTATACGTGGCTCCCGGAATTCTCGTGGTTGTTTCTGACATGTTTGTAAGCAAATCTCATGCCACAACCTGGAAATCCGCAGATAAAGGGACGGATATCCTCATGCACTGCTTTCATGTGTTTCTGAAGGTTTGAAGGCTGTGGAATCATTGTAGTGTGATCAGGTATGTTGAATAATATGAGACTTAAAAGTTTCAGTAGCTCTGGATCTTTCATTACCTTTGAGAATGTCGAAGAACATCCCTCAACTTCGCACTTGAAGACTCCTGGAGCTGAATCTTCATCATGAGTTCGTAGGTGTCTCTTGATGTTCTTCTTCAAATGCTTAGAACCGCATATCTCACAGTTAACATGCTGATGGCAGGATCTTATGTGTGCCTTGAGACACTCGTCATTTGTAAAGTACTTCATACAGCCAGGTTCAGAACAAAATGCCTCCACAGAATCCAATTTCACTGCAAATTAGAATACGAAAACCTTTAGAGATTAGAAATTTGAAAGGTTTAGAAGATAGAGGTACTGTCCTATAAGTCGAATGGTTCACTCACCATGAGAATCCTGATGTTTTTGCAGCTGTGAAGGATACCTAAAGGCTTTTCCACAACCAACTTCTTGGCAGACATGCGGCTTCTGACCAATTGAACCTTCCGTGGGATGAGAATCGCCATTACCAATATCATCCTTACTACCATCGCCATTTTTATGCATTTCCTTAATATGTCTACCGACATTTCCCTGTACTGAGAATTCACTCTTGCAATTCTCCATAGGACACTTAAACAGCTTCCCTTTATGCGTAAGAAGATGCCTATTGAGATGATCCTTTCTCCTATAACTCGCAGCACAATCATCCACATAGCACGTAAAAGGTCTCTACACAGTCCAGAAAAGTAAAAAACCCATCAGCAACATGGAACAAAACAAAGATGTCAAGCACTGAACAGCAAATGAAGTAATTGAACATCAGACCAACCATTTGCGTGATCGAGGCTAACATGGTGGAGCTTCTCAGGAGGTCTCCCTACCTGATACTAGTCCATAACATGTAAAGCCTCGCATTTTGGAGTTCTCTCTTTGGGATCCAATGCCTCACGCAACAATACAAGAACTAACCATAAAGGCCATTTATTCCTGCAAAGTCATAATCTTTTAGTTTCTCCAATAAAAACAGTAATCAGAACAAAACCCATCCATGATTATACATCTCTCTGCATCTCAATTGTAGTAGATTTGCACAAGGAAACAATCAATAAAGATCTTAAATTTGATATACAAATCTACCTCAATGGAATGGCTAAGCATGTGCTGCTTCAAATGAGCAGGTTTCTTAAACTCAGCTCCACATTCTTGACAATTATGTTTACCTAAAGCTTCTTCCTCAACCTCACAACCTTCATCATCTCTTTCCTCTTCCATTTCCATCTAACACACAAAACACCCAAAAGCAAAATTCGTATCAGACAACCACTAAAATCCAAAATTTACAAAAACCCATCAAAGATCTCGTTGAAATAGGAACAAAGACAGAAGAATCAAGAGATTTGGAATTGGAATCGGAGAGAGATCGAGACCTTGTGATGAGAAAGGATATGTGAAGTGATGAGATATTTCTTCGATCTGCTGATTCCGCAGTACTGGCAGAGATATTTGCGTATGTCTTTGATCATAGATGCTTCCATATCGATGTTAGCTTCTTCCCCCATCTCTCTCTGCTTGTCTACACTAGAATTAGGGTTTATCTCCATCAAACGCCGCACACTAGAAGCAAGAAACATTTACATATGACTTTTTCCCGTAATTAACCTAATACAGTTGGGCTTTCGATTATATAATAATGGCCCTTTTATTTCAAGCCCATCGAACTTGTAAGACATTTTAGCAGATTATTGATGATGATTGGAACTTTGTAGAATATGAGAGTAAAAGAAGTCAAGAATGCATGGATTGAGTTGACAGTATTGAAAATAATCTAATGTATATGGGACGATCTGTTGCTAATGATGTAATGATAAACCAGTGGATAACCTTTCTCAAGAAGATATTGAATTAGAAAGAGGCGTACTACAATGTTTATCATGAGGAGCAAATAGTTTTTGAATGTGAAGTAGGGGGATATGAGAGACTAGCTCAAGTGAAAGGAAATGGGAATGCACCAATTCCTTCCTTTAATTTACCTTTTCGCTCCTTCTCGAGGCACTCGGCTTAGATTCATGATGCCGCAAAAGGAGTCTCGGAACCAGGGCCGGTCCAACCAAATATGTGGCCCAAAGCAAAAAAAAAAAAATTTTAACTTATAAAAACATAATAGTTCTTAAACTTGTATATTTTTTATATCTATAGTCCAAAACATCTTTTGTTTGTGGCCCAAAATAATTTTATTGTGTGGTCTCAATAATTTTTTTACAAAACTGTGGTCCATAAATTGACAAAAAAAATTAGTGGCCCTAGGCGATGGCCTAACCTGCCTCCCCTCTGGGTCAGGCCTGCTCGGAACATGGACACACAAATGATGGGGTTGATTATGTCTTTGACGAGCTACTAGAGCAGCAGCTTGGTTACTATTATGATCCAAACACTGGATTATACTATTCTGAAACAATGGGCAAATGGTACAAGTACGACGAAGAGACGGATGAATATGAAGTTGCTTTGGTGGAGGAAGTTTTACTTCTTTAATTAGTACTCCCTCCGTTATTTTATGTTTGATGTTCTAGATTTTTTTCTTATTTTCTAAGGATTGATTTTTTACTTTTTCAATGTGTTTTTAATGAACAAATTATGGTGAATTGTTAATTTCAAAGCATATTATATAAAATTATTGAATTGTTATAAGCCAAATATTATTGAAAATTGCTTAATGCAAAAAACTATACATTTATAATTGAGCATTAATTGGTTTTCTTAATATGTGTAAAAAAACTAAAAGATCTAACAAAAAAGAACGGAAGGAGTATGTATTTATAACATGAGGTCTAAAATTAGCACATAATATAACATGATGTTATGAATATATGTTATTAAAATGTTAAAATGTCTCATATCGAAAGTTGGGATATTTATTAACTAGTGTATAAGGTTTATAGACCAATCTGGTCAGTTGGTTTTGAGTTGGAATCTTAACATTCTAATATCGAATTCTAATATATGTGGATTTTAAGTGGGAAAATTATTGGTATCATTCGGGGATGCAAGTATTCAAATTTACCGATTATTTTTAGATTAAGCACTTTCCCAAGTATCAATTTCCATGGGTTTAAGATGTTCAAGGAAATATCTCTTTTGTCCACACTTATCGATGTGAGTTATTACCTAATTTCTTTTGCGAAAAGAGCTAAGTGATAATGGAAATATTAATGATTCAACATTTTAACTTATGTTATTCGTAAGCAAATAGCAACATCAAACTCGATTTTATTTATCCAGTTCACGTAACAAATAAATGACTAAAAATCTATAGACTATAATGTTACAATATGTATACTAATACATTTGCATTTATTTATTTTTCTCTGCATATGTGTGTGTTTGTATTTATAAGTATAGTTACATATGAAGCCTAGTTGATTTTGCCTCCTTTTCCTGGGCTTGGTTGTGGCTTAGGCTTACTCTTCCGCGACCGCCGTTCTGTGATTTCAACGGTCATATCATCTTCTTCCTCCTTTATTTCTATACGGTCGTCTTCTGTCTCGTTCCGAGATGAAAAAAGAAAACCACAAGGTGATGGAAAAGAATTTTGGAGGCCGAAACACTTCAAGAGAGGAATTGTTACTGAAGATCGATCAAAGAACATAAATGGGATCCAATAAGAAATGTTTTTGTCACCATTTCTCATATTTTCCATTGTTGATTTCTTGTTTTTATTTCTCTTTTGATCTTTTTTTGAAAGAGATCTACAATTATGTTGTAGTTAAGTTGATGATGGAACTTGGTAACGCAGATGCAACTCATTTTAAAGGTTGTTGGTCAACTATAATTTTGTGTTGATTGGGTCTATATTAAACCGGTTTAGTAGGTACACTTTGCACTTTGAATGAACTGGTTGGTTGGTGCCGGTATTTGACTTGGGTTGAAAAGTAAAATAAAATAACAATTTTGACTTTAATCTACGCGGTCAAAAAATACTTGTCACTTGTGGCTCTGGTCTTGGTCAAACTCAATTTCACGCTATTTCTTTGGTTTTGTTTGAAATTAAAATGTTGAAGAAATTTTTAAAAAAAAAATATTGAAGAATTGTAATTAATAATAGAAAACAAAGGGTTTTGATTATTCAAATAAAGCCAAAGCTTAGGGGTTTATTGGGAGTTGGATTCACATAGAGGTGAATAGTTTTAGAAATTAAGATATTATTTAAATTTTAGGAGAGTTTTGTGTATCTAAAATGTCTAGTTATACATTCTACCAAGAAATAAAAAAATGTATAATTATACAAATCATAAGGATCCAGGGCCATGGCTATGTGTAACAAAATGAGACATTCGCATGTGGCCAAATATTTATAAAAAAAATACAAAGGCCCATTTTTTATAGAATAAATTAATAAACCTGCAGAAGCTTTTAACCAAAGTAATTAGTAAGGTTTTCAAAAAGTAGTAAATAATTAAAAACTAAAAATAAATATTGTGATAATACACGTCTAAACTTACGTTTACAAAGCAAAACATAATAAACATGTAAGTATGGATGTAGATTTTTCTTTCTAAAAAAATGGATGTATCTTTTTATTATAATTTTTTTTCATCTAATTTTTTAGTTTTTATCTAATCTCTCTTATTCAGAATACATACATTGCAAAAAATTCAAATAATTGACTAATTATAACTCTAACAAAATATGATGTGGAATGTTTTACTGGATAGATTCAAAGATTTGGTTGGTAACTTTGTAGGAAAAAAGGAAGAAAATTATATATATATATATATATATATTTTTTTTTTGGCAAGTTATATTTTGTTTCATAAAAATATAATGTATTTTAAAACCGTATGTGGCCTCTATATTTCTAGCAACGGCTCTGTAAGGATCCAATGGCTTTTTTAGGAATTATGAAAATTTTACTTAATAAATAAATTATAAGAAATACATCTTCCAATAACACCATATTTTATCAAACCAATAACATGTGATTTTATGAAAAATGCTAGAATCCATCAACCTATAATAATGAAATCTAAATTCAGAATTCTTCCAGCATAACAGTTTATGGACTCTAAGATCAGCTCATTGGTTTAACAAAAGGCTCGGCCCAAATAAAAGATCAGTCCGATAGCAACATCGTAGTATCCAAGCGTTAAAACAAATGTTTAGTTATACTTTGTTATAAGCATGTGACACGCGTGCTAAACAATTCGTAACGGTGACAATTTCTGCACACCACACGTCAAACATTTTTTAACGTATTTTACCCATAAATTTTCCCAAATAAAAACTTATTAATCCCACTAATCATATAAAATAGGGTTTTCCGCAAATAAACCCTCAAAATGGCTAGATTTTGCGATTTTACCCTCCAAGTCAAAAACCCACGGAACAACCCTTAAAGTATGAGTTAATCCGCAATATAACCCTCGGCCATATATGAATTTTTTCAATCCGTATATAAGCGATTGCATCTTCTTCTAAGAGAAAGCCATTCTTTGTAATAAGTTTCTAAATAAACATGTTTGTAAAATACGGTAGAAAAATCTATATATGGCCGAGGGTTATATTGTGGGTTAACTCATACTTTAAGGGTTGATCTGTGAGTTTTTGACTTGGAGGGTAAAATTGCAAAATCTAGCTACTTCGAGGGTTTATTTGCAGAAAACCCTATAAAATAATATACTAATTAACCCCATCACACCGGAGGTAAAACTTAGAGATCGATAGTTCGAGTAACGTTTGATCATAGATGCATCCATATCGATGTTAGCTTCTTCGCCCATCTCTCTCTGATTGTCTACACTAGAATTAGGGTTTATCTCCATGAACAGACGCCGCAGACTAGCAGCAACAATAAAGCATTTATATATGACCTTCTTTAGTGTGAAAAATCTAACCTAATACACTTAGGCTTTCGATTATATAATAATGGGCTTTCAATTTCAAGCCCATCGAACATTTTAGATTTATTAAAAAAACTATGAATAATAAATTGCTCATTTCCCTACTATATTTTTTTGAGAAAAAAAGGCATGTTTTCCAAATTTATATTAGGGAAATGAGCAATTTATTATTCACAAACCATGAAGAGCTTCTTGTTAAAAGTAATAATGCATCCACTCTCTACTCGCATGTAATGTCATTTATGATCTGATTTTTTATGTTTTAGAACAAGGAAGCTATCACTAAAGGAGTAGCCAATGGTTCTGTTTACAAAGAAGCCGATAAGTTCTGCAAAGTGATCTCGGGAGACTCTCCCGTGGAAGTGGTTGCGTCGTAAGAATATCCATTAGGCTTTGGTTATAACCGTGGCAGGAGCCGTTGTTACTACACTTATTCTATCTTCTCAGGTATTGTTTTTATAAATCACAAAGATTTTGAGTGTTTAATTGTCAGTAGTTTCCTTTGTTACTAGATTCTTCAAAATTGTGTCAAGTTAATATTATCTTTACGAAACGAGCTATAAGTGATAGTGGAATATAGATCAGTGATTAAGTATTTTAACTTTTGTTGTTATTCAGTAAGCAAACAGTAACATCAAAGTCGATTTTATTTATCCAATTCACGTACCAAATAAATGACTAAAAGTCTATAACCTCTAAGTAATGGCAAAGGTTTGTGTTGTTCAAAAAAAAATCCTAATATGGGAGCCTAAACCTAATGAACGTAAAATATTGATTGATTTAAGACGTTCGCTTTAACTAAATTTATCGATTGTAAGTAGTAGTAAACCTTCATATGCAAGTTTCAACTCTAACAAATAAACATGAAATATAAAATGATATGAAACAATTGATTTATCTAAATTTATCGATGGGTAGCCCACATTCAGTATGGACATTAATGTATTTAAATTTTAAAAACTAAATATTTAGTAGACTTTCGTAAATTTGAAATTGTATATATTTTTATAACCATTTTTATATGATTTAAAATCAATAATAAGAAAAAAAATAGTGAGCCATAGAATAAAACTATTAATTTCTATGAACGAACATTTTTTCTAGAAAATATTTATTTATTTATTTATGATAATAACTATAAACTACACACAAAAATATGACCAAGTATATAAAGAATATGCAAAAAGGAATATATCATAGATATGAGTCATAGAAAACAAATGGCCGACAAATGCTTAACAGAAATATAATCAAATGTAACGTAAGTATGATCGATGGGAATTTGGGTATAGAAAATAACTGTAAACAAAAAAAATGGGACCAATATATAGAGATATGTACGTTATCTTAGTTTTAATTAAAATGTGAAATCATTTTATTTTCTTAAGATAACTATCACAATGTATGAGACAATCTTCTTGGTCACAAAGGTGAACTTTCGTCCCTGCTCGACATACCAAATTCATATTCTAATCGCATGATCCTATACAGTATTGTGTAATTATCCACATCACATTTGTACATGAGATCACTTGTTTGAGGTAGGACGATACAATTCTCTGCATAAAAAGGTGAGCAAGAAATGATTTTTAGACTAAAAGTTTGATTTTTGGACTAAATGGTTTATGATTTCTCACTTCTTAAATAATATAATAGATTGAAATGTTTTGATTTGTTAATTTTAATGATTTGTTCTTTAAAACATTCTTTAAATGACATTTAGGATTTTTTTTACCAAATGTCTCCCAATTAATATATATAGGATAATTAAATAACCATAAGAATATTTGAAAATGAAATAAATAATCACCAACCATCGAACTTATGTTATTGGATTATCCAGACCATACCGTCGGGTCCAAGACTATATATATAGTATATGTCTGCATTAAAATCCATATTCACACATTCCCAAAAAGGTAAGTTAAATTAATCGTTTCGTTTGGTTGGTGAAGAAACAATGATTCGAAACACCCGGTTCAGATCTCCGACGAACCACCCCGGTTCTACCTTCCAAACCGATATTAGCCACTGTCGGTTTATCCAGTTTCCGACAAGAAGCTCATCATCGGATCTTAGCCATTACACGGTTCTTGGCTTGACCCCTCTCGCCTCTCAAGCCGAAGTCAAACGTGTCTATAAACGTCTTGCTCTTAAGGTTTTTAATTTGTCCCCTCTTGTGTTTCTTGTTTTGTTTTTTTTTTAGGAAAAGTTCCAAACATTTTTTACATTTGTCGAATCAAAATCAAGAAAACATTAAAAAGGGTTTATTATTAAATATATAAGAGAACAATTTTGAGTTATTGCAGTTTCATCCAGATGTGCATAAGGGAAAGGACAAAGATTTCAAGGAGATTAAATCCGCTTACGAGGTTATTATTATATATTCTTTCTGATTTTTTGGTTTCTTGATTCTGGAATATTTTTTATTTTCTTGTTTAGTGGATTAATAATGTTCAATTAGAAAGAAACCATTGCTTCTTTTTTTGTCACAACCATTGCTTTTTTTTTTTCACTGAGTAGAATATATTAAGTTGGAAACCAAAATGTTACCAAATTTACAACAAGCGACCAAAAGAAGAATCCAAAAGATACAATCACAGAGCCAAAAAATCAGCTAAACTATGAAGGATGACCTTCACAACCAAAAAGGTTAGCAAGCCAAAGAGGAGGACCTACGGCGATGTATGATTGTAAACGATTCTCCAAGGTCACACTCTCCGCAATCTTGTTTGCACCTATGTTAGCGTGTTTGGATTCAAAAGACAATCTCCAACAAGAAAAGTTTCGAAGAAGAGACAAAAGCTTATTCGCTTGATATTTGAAAGAGGGCCAAGCTTGAGGTCTTGTGACTGCTCCAGGTAAGTCGTGATCCTCAGCTGCAAAGATGACTTGAGGATAATCAAGGTGAAGCAGACTCTCCACTGCCCAAAGAAAACCAAAAAAAAGAAGCATCGGCCTTGGATGGGACATGAGCAAAGGATCTTCTCCCATGGAGGAGGACCTTTCCATCATCAGTTTTCACCACGCAAGAAGCTCCACTATCCTTGGTAGTCTTATTCCAGGCTATTCCAACATTACACTTAACCCACAAAGACTCAGGAGGCTTCCATTGTTTATTGTTCAAAGTGGTGACGGTAGAGTTAGCAACAGCCAAATCCCTCTCTACAGATTGTGCCATGAACCAATTCGAGGAGTCTTCAATAATCTTCCTTGATGTATCTAACCCACAGAAGCTTTGACCCTCGAAAATCAACTTGTTCCTGTTTTTCCAAAGCATCCATAGTATCCAAGGGAAAGTTCTTCTAATCTCCTTTGGAAGTCCAGTTCTATTACAAGATGACAAGACATAAAACAGGTTCTCATAGACAGAAGCCTGATCAAAGCCATTTGGAGGAGATGGGAAGCAAGACAATGCCCAAATTTGCCGAGCCACAGAGCAAGTGAAAAGAACATGGTTGGAGGATTCCCCTTCATTGCCACATCTTTGACATCTAAAGTCCATTTGCATCCCTCTTGCGCTGATTTTATCGGCCACAGGTATAGCACCACTCAGAACCTTCCACAAGAAGCTCTTAATCTTAGGAGTGGTAAGCATTTTCCATACTAAATCCTTCAAAGGATTGATTGATGGTAGCATTCTTGCGTTTCTGAGGAAATCCAGGTTCTTCTTTACACTGCCAAGCCAATAACCAGATTTCACAGTGTAGTCTCCGCTTTTGTTATGTTTCCAAGTCCAATAGTCTTCAGAGGTTGAGAGAGGATGCAGCTTGAGGATGAGATCGATATCAGACTGAAAAAACAGCTCTGAGAGCTTACCTCTGTCCCAAGTACGCGTAGAATCATTGATCAAGGTGTTAACCTTAACATCAATATCTACTAAAATGTTCTTCATCAATGGAGCTCTGTTTGGGGAACTTGGAAGCCAAGGAGATGTCCATATCCAGAGAGAGCAACCATTACCAACCTTTGGGATAAGGCCAGCTTGAAGGAGATCTCTTCCATGTAAAATGCTTCTCTAAGCAAAGGATGGTCTGACTCCTAGCTTAGCTTCAAGGACCTGATTATCAGAGTAGTATCTACTCTTAAGGAAACGGGCCATGAGACAGTTACGAAATTGAATGAGGCGCCAAGCTTGCTTAGCCAAAAAGGCTTGATTGAAGGTCTGGATGTCCTTGAATCCTAAACCACCATCATGTTTAGGTATGCATAACTTATCCCATCCAATCCAATGAATCTTTTTCTTGTTTTCCATTGTGTTCCACCAAAAGGCTGACATTGCACTAGTAAGCTTCTTGCAGGTAGTAATGGGGAGCTTGAAACAGGACATGGCATACACAGGGAGTGCCATTGCCACTGCCTTCAGTAGGACTTCTTTGCCAGCATGTGACAAGCAACGAGCATACCATCCAGAGAGCTTGGTCTGCATCTTGTCTTGAATGTAGTCCAAAAGGTTCACTTTGGATCCACTGAAGCATTCTGGTAGCCCCAGGTAAGTACCTACTCCTCCTTCATTGTAGATGCTCTAAATGTTTTGAATCTGACTTCTCAGTCCAGGGACCACCTTGTTCCCAAAAGTAATTGAGGATTTTGAGAAATTAATAGTCTGGCCAGTGACTCCACCATAATCATTGAGAATCTGTTGCAGGACCATGATCTGGCTTGGTAGAGCTTTACAGAGGAAGAGGTTGTCATCTGCGAACAAAAGATGATGAATTGAGGGACCTTGATCTGAAAATTGAATGCCCTGAAGGAGTCCAGATCTTTCGGCTTTGTTGAGGAGGTGAGTAAGTCCTTCTGTGCAGAGAACAAAGAGGAAAAGAGAAAGAGGGTCTCCTTGCCACAGTCCTCTTTGAGGAGTAACCATGCCATGAGCTTGTCCATTGATGAGGATTGTGTAAGTGACTGTAGTGACACAAGCCATGATCCAAGAAACCCATTTGGGAGCAAATCCCAACGCAGAAAGAAGACCCTGAAGGTAGGACCATTCAACACGATCAAAGGCTTTGGAAATATCTGTTTTAATGGCCAAGAACTCAGAAGAGATAGTTGGATGAGTTCTCAGACCATGGACAGCTTCATGAGCAATGAGAATGTTGTTTGATATAAGTCTCTCTGCGACAAAAGCTGATTGGTTTGGGGAGACTATATCAGGAAGTAGAGGTTGGAGCCTAGAGACAATAATCTTAGAGATTATCTTGTACAAGACAGAGCATGAGCTGATTGGCCTGAGATCAGACATTAGGGGAGAACCAACCTTCTTAGGGATCAGACAAAGCTGCGTGAAGTTCCACTCCTTAGGGAAGGATCCTGAATCAAAGAAGCTCAAAATTTCAGAGGTTAGATGAGGCCCTATTACGTCCCAATACTTCTGATAGAACAACCCCGTCATTCCATCAGAGCCAGGTGCGCTGCTTGGATTGATGGAGAAAACTGCTAATCTGATTTCTTCCTTGGTAACTTGACTAGTCAAGAATCTGTTGATGGAGTCTGAGACCCTAGGAACAAAGTCTTCAAGGAGATTCTGAGGATTACTTGGCGAGGAAGATGTGAAAAGAGTTTCAAAATAGTTAGCAGCTACTACTCCCATGGATGCTTCTGATTTCTTGAGAGTACCATCAGTGTCCATAAGCATTTCTAACCCATTTCTTGATCTTGATCCTTTAACAGACGCATGGAAGAACTTGGTGTTCTTATCACCCTCCAAAGCCCACTTATCTTGGCATTTTTGCTGCCAGAAGCTCTCTTCTTCTCTATAGGCGCCAATGAGCTCCAATTTCAGAGAACTCAGTCTGGGGAATGAAGGATTGAGAGAAGAGTACTCGGCGTCCAGTTGATGATGGATCAGATTGATGTTGTCACTGGAATTTGCACCATTAGTTTTCTTCCACTTACTAAGAGCTCTCCTGCAATTCCTGATTCTTTCTGAAGATGATAAAACGGGATCACCAGGGTTACCATTCCATGCGCTAGCTATTGTTTCTTTGATCAGGGGTTTGTTGAGAAATCTCTTGTCAAATCTGAAGGAGTCTCTGTAAGTGTCTTGAGATGAGAAAAAGTTAACCAGAACTGGTCTATGATCCGAGCCTCTAAACTCTTGAAAGCGTTGATTGGCCGCAGGGAAGATTTGCTTCCAAGCCTTGTTGGCAAAACATCTGTCAAGTTTGCTCTGAATCCACAACTTGCCTCCTTCACCTCTTTTGGATTGAAGAATTTGCGTGATCGAGGCTAACATGGTGGAGCTTCTCAGGAGGTCTCCCTACCTGATACTAGTCCATAACATGTATAGCCTCGCATTTTGGAGTTCTCTCTTTGGGATCCAATGCCTCACGCAACAATATAAGTACTAACCATAAAGGCCATTTATTCCTGCAAAGTCATAATCTTTTAGTTTCTCCAATAAAAACAGTAATCAGAACAAAACCCATCCATGATTATACATCTCTCTGCATCTCAATTGTAGTAGATTTGCACTAGAGCAATCAATAAAGATCTTAAATTTGATATACAAATCTACCTCAATGGAATGGCTAAGCATGTGCTGCTTCAAATGAGCAGGTTTCTTAAACTCAGCTCCACATTCTTGACAATTATGTTTACCTAAAGCTTCTTCCTCAACCTCACAACCTTCATCATCTCTTTCCTCTTCCATTTCCATCTAACACAAAAAACACCCAAAAGCAAAATTCGTATCAGGCAACCTCTAAAATCCAAAATTTACAACAACCCATCAAAGATCTCGTTGAAATAAGAACATAGACAGAAGAATCAAGAGATTTGGAATTGGAATTGGAATCGGAGAGAGATCGAGACCTTGTGATGAGAAAGGATATGTGAAGTGATGAGATACTTCTTCGATCTGCTGATTCCACAATATTGGCAGAGATATTTGCGTATGTCTTTGATCATAGATGCATCCATATCGATGTTAGCTTCTTCGCCCATCTCTCTCTGATTGTCTACACTAGAATTAGGGTTTATCTCCATGAACAGACGCCGCAGACTAGCAGCAACAATAAAGCATTTATATATGACCTTCTTTAGTGTGAAAAATCTAACCTAATACACTTAGGCTTTCGATTATATAATAATGGGCTTTCAATTTCAAGCCCATCGAACATTTTAGATTTATTAAAAAAACTATGAATAATAAATTGCTCATTTCCCTACTATATTTTTATGAGAAAAAAGGCATGTTTTCCAAATTTATATCTGCAAAGTGATCTCGGGAGACTCTCCCGTGGAAGTGGTTGCGTCGTAAGAATATCCATTAGGCTTTGGTTATAACCGTGGCAGGAGCCGTTGTTACTACACTTATTCTATCTTCTCAGGTATTGTTTTTATAAATCACAAAGATTTTGAGTGTTTAATTGTCAATAGTTTCCTTTGTTACTAGATTCTTCAAAATTGTGTCAAGTTAATATTATCTTTACGAAACGAGCTATAAGTGATAGTGGAATATAGATCAGTGATTAAGTATTTTAACTTTTGTTGTTATTCAGTAAGCAAACAGTAACATCAAAGTCGATTTTATTTATCCAATTCACGTACCAAATAAATGACTAAAAGTCTATAACCTCTAAGTAATGGCAAAGGTTTGTGTTGTTCAAAAAAAAAATCCTAATATGGGAGCCTAAACCTAATGAACGTAAAATATTGATTGATTTAAGACGTTCGCTTTAACTAAATTTATCGATTGTAAGTAGTAGTAAACCTTCATATGCAAGTTTCAACTCTAACAAATAAACATGAAATATAAAATGATATGAAACAATTGATTTATCTAAATTTATCGATGGGTAGCCCACATTCAGTATGGACATTAATGTATTTAAATTTTAAAAACTAAATATTTAGTAGACTTTCGTAAATTTGAAATTGTATATATTTTTATAACCCTTGTTATATGATTTAAAATCAATAATAAGAAAAAAATAGTGAGCCATAGAATAAAACTATTAATTTCTATGAACGAACATTTTTTCTAGAAAATATTTATTTATTTATTTATGATAATAACTATAAACTACACACAAAAATATGACCAAGTATATAAGGAAAGGTAGAAATTAGTCTCTCATAACTGAACAGAGAGATCTAGGAGATTCTTATCCGCAAACTTCATTACTACTGTGGCAGCCTTTTTCCAGAAAAGAGCTAAGCCGCCACACTTACCAACAAGATTAACTGTATATACAAAGTCGTAACCTAACCATTCTTGCAGGTCTACTAATACATTCCTACTGTGCATTGTTTCCATAAGAAAAAGGAGCTCAGGAAAATGTTTTTTACGCATTTCCATAAGCCTGGGAATCGTCAGTTCTTGAGGCCGCCCCAAGCCCTAGCAATTCCAGTTGATGATGCTCATTAGTAGGTGGACAGTCCCTCATTTGGGACCATCTCTAGCTTTCGGCGTCTAGCACCTTTAGGGCCATCCTGAATTTCTGTTTCTGCCTTTCTTTTAGTACCAACACCTTCAGCTGCACCTTGTTTTTATACCACAGTAGACACCTCAAAGTTAATGCCTCTTGCCTTCTTCTTTCTTTTACTCTTTGTTGGTCTTTTACGGTGCCTGACCCCTTTCCCTTTGGCTCCGGAAGAGCTAGCTCCAGAGAAACAAGCTCTTTGAACCGTAGAGCCAATGGAAAAGGAGGAGAGATCATTTGACTGATCAATCTCAGCACTAGCGGTTTGTATAGGAAGAGGCTTCCATCTCATAGCATTTCCAACTTTGAGTGCTTTGCTGATCTTCTTTTCTTCTGGACCAGGCTTCACCACCAGAGGATGTGAAGAGTTAGAGGAATCATAGTCAAAGACTGGGCCTTTCCCTTTGTTAATGTCTAAGGTAAGATGAGGAGGAGGTTCTAGGCTTAGAACAGTCTTATTGGTGATCGGATCTTTGGCTGACTCTTTAACAGAGTTCTGAACTCTTCCCACCTTAACGAGTAGATCATCACCATTATCCACTAACAAATATTGCCTGATATGTTGAAGCACGTCTTCTGCTATCCTTGGTCTTCCTGCCCTAGGATCAAGCCCCACCTGATCATCAGAGAGTACTCCATACAGAGGGTCTGACTCAGAGAGGATTTTAAGAGGCTGAAGCAATTTTTGGACCTCTGCTTTGGCTCTTTTATCTGTAGCCTCATCTTGTCTTTTCTTTAACAGTAGAGGGCAAGCTCCTCTGTCGTGTGTTAGTCGTTGGCACTCGTAACAACGTTTTTGAACTCTCTCATATTCAAAGAACACTTCCCAAGGTTACCCAGAAGGGAGGTCGAATTCTTTGGATTTGATTAGAGGTTTTGAGATATCGAATTTGACCAGAACTCTGATGAAATCTTGTCGTTGCGGCTTTAAAGGGTCAAAAGCCACCAGGTCGACCTTTCCTACAAATTCACCTATCCACAAGAAATCGCAGCAACTTTCTTGTGATTGACCGGTATGTTACGAATCCTTACCCAGAGAGGAATGTACTGGAGATAGTCACAAGGTGGGTTTTCCACCCAGCGTTCCAGAACAAGGGTCCATTCATTGTAGGTATGGACTCCTTTCTCAAGAATCTCCACCAGGTCATATTCGTTTTGGAAGAAGAATTGGAATCTTTCATTAGAGAGAGCGATACCTCGGACTCTCTCGTTTTTCTGCCACTTCCTTGGGAGATCCAGGATGAGGTTAGCCATCTTGACCCCTGCAGGGTTGAGCACTCTGCCTATCACACTATTAACATTGTCTTCCGCTGAGGAGAATTCTGGAAGACTTGGCATCACTGCTTTCGTCTCCACCTCCACCAAGTTCATATTAGCTAACGCTCTATCCATGGCCGTCGTCATTATCGAAGAAACCTGAAGATTTTCACTAAAACCAGCTCGAATCGAAGAGTTCGCAGATCTCAGAAGATGAAACCTCCAGAGCTCAACCAAAAGAAGCAAAGTAGAAACACTAGCTTACCTCTCAAAAGTGAAACAAAATTAAGAGAACCAGCTGAACAAACCAAACTAGAGCTGAGAGAGTAAGAACAAACCCTAGAAACTTGAGAAGATTTCTTTGAAAAACCCGTAGTTAACAGCTTAACCACACAGATTCGTTGTTGGAACTCGTGTTATCTTATCCAAAGCTCACTTTCTATGAAGAGTAAACACTCTAAATGAAAGAGAGAGAGTCATAAGCCCTGAGGAAGGGAATCGTTATTATTTTATCTATGTCACAACCATTGCTTTAAAATCCGGTTTTTTTTCTGTTATATAGTTTCCTTCTTTTTTAGGTTTCTATGTTTTAATAACCGCGGTAAATTCTAAGCCAAAATTCAGACTAATCCTCGATGCATATAGAAAACCAATGTTCTTCAAGGTTTTAGCATCCTAAACCTCACAATACATAGCTCACAAGTTGTTTTTATATCCATTACATTTTCAGTATTTGATGCAAAAGTTTGCAAAAGAAGAGGAAGAAGAAGAGATTTTAGAAACGGATGAGACTGAAGAGTGGGAGGAATGGATGGGATTTGAAGGAGGGATTCCATCAAGTTCTTTCTAAAATTAGATAAAACATCATTTGTTACAATGGATAGAAGTAGAATCAGAGAGATGGAGGGTACAATTTTTGGGAGCAAGACAACAATTGCATCTCGGAGGAAGCTTATCATCGCCAGAGGAAAGACATGTCATGTACTCTACTTGCAAGCAATAAAGAGGACACGCGATGGCTGTCTTCGTTGTAGTAACTCCAGGGATTACTCCTCCTAGAATTGCTCCTTTTGAAACAAAGACAAATTGAATCCACTTTCAGATTTTACGGATTTAGTTCCTAACTAAACAAAGGATAGCAAATTCTATGTTTTTTGAAAGAAGCAAAACCTTACCTAGTATTATGAGAGACATCACCCAGAAGATCTTGTATGTAGCCATGCTTTCCAATGTGATTCTATTCCATTTTTCCTACTTTATATATGGAAGCTAGTAAAATGCAATTGTGCTTGTTGCAATTTGCAAAACATGAATTATTGTAACCTACCATTGACTTTGGGCAACGTAGAACAGTCCAAATCTTGTTTACTTTGACTTGAATATGGACAACTAAAGCGTCAATTTTAATCACAAAAGCTTATCTATTAAAGTCGTTGGTTAAAGACAAGTTGAATAAAAAACTAGTTCTTCAAGCTTAGACAGGTACAAAATTTTACATTACCAATTAATTACTATTAGCGTTTTATCTTTTCTTCTACACGACACACAAACAAAACCAAAAAGCTTTACACACATAGCTATACCACCTGCCTACTACTTTGAAATCTCCATATCTTAAAACAACAATAAAATTTAAGGCGTGTAATACTAGCAAGTCTTGTGTTCTTCTGCTGAATCAAACTGAGGAGGCATTACTCTCTTCCTTATCAGCATTTCTGCTGTAACTTGCTTTCTCTTTACTCCACCTCTTGGTCTTGAAGTGAAATTTCCATCGGTTTCAACAAAATCACCCTGAAACCATCATTCGATTTTCTGTGAGATTCAATACTCTTTTGAGTTTGTAGCAATAAGATGGGCATGAACTTACACAAGTGTATACGTGGCTCCCAGAATTCTCGTGGTTGTTTCTGACATGTTTGTAAGCAAATCTCATGCCACAACCTGGAAATCCGCAGATGAAGGGACGGATATCCTCGTGCACTGCTTTCACGTGCTTCTGAAGATTGGAAGGCTGCATAATCATTGTAGTGTTATCAGGGATGTTGAATAATACGGGACTCGAAACCAATACTTGTTTTTGGCTAAGAGTTTCAGTAGCACTGGATCTTTCTTTACCTTTGAGAATGTTGAGGAACATCCCTCAACTTCGCACTTGAATACTCCTGGAGTGGATTCTTCATCATGAGTCCGTAGGTGTCTCTTGATGTTCTTCTTCAAATGCTTAGAACCACATATCTCGCAATTAACATGCTGATGGCAGGATCTTATGTGTGCCTTGAGACACTCGTCGTTAGTGAAGTACTTCATACAGCCAGGCTCAGAACAAAATGCCTCCACTGAATCCAATTTCACTGCAAGCGAAAATACAAAACCTTTAGAAACTAGTAATGTCTAAGATATATAAATGCGTAACAGTGTTTTCCGTGCTCAAGGAAAAACACTCCAAAGGAGTGATTCTCATACAAGAGGTGTCAGAATAAAGTAGCATTCACTAGTCTTAGTGAGAAGATTGGCTTACCATGAGAATCCCGATGTTTTTGCAGCTGTGAAGGATACCTAAAGGCTTTTCGACAACCAACTTCTTGGCAGACATGCGGCTTCTGACTAGCTGAACCTTCCGTGTCGCCATTACCAGTATCATCCTTACTACTATCAACATTTTGATGCATCTCCTTAACATGCCTACCGACATTTCCCTGTACAGAGAATTCACTCTTGCAATTCTCCATAGGACACTTAAACAGCTTCCCTTTATGTGTAAGAAGATGCCTATTGAGATGATCCTTTCTCCTATAACTCGCAGCACAATCATCCACATAGCACGTAAAAGGTCTCTACACAATCCAGAAAAGTAAAAAAAAAACCCATCAGCAACATCGAAAAATAGCCTAAAAACAAAAATGTAAACCACTGAGCAGAAAAGCAAGTAATTGAACATCAGACCAACCATTTGCGTGATGGAGGCTAACATGGTGGAGCTTCTCAGGAGGTCTCCCTACCTGATACTAGTCCATAACATGTATAGCCTCGCATTTTGGAGTTCTCTCTTTGGGATCCAATGCCTCACGCAACAATATAAGTACTAACCATAAAGGCCATTTATTCCTGCAAAGTCATAATCTTTTAGTTTCTCCAATAAAAACAGTAATCAGAACAAAACCCATCCATGATTATACATCTCTCTGCATCTCAATTGTAGTAGATTTGCACTAGAGCAATCAATAAAGATCTTAAATTTGATATACAAATCTACCTCAATGGAATGGCTAAGCATGTGCTGCTTCAAATGAGCAGGTTTCTTAAACTCAGCTCCACATTCTTGACAATTATGTTTACCTAAAGCTTCTTCCTCAACCTCACAACCTTCATCATCTCTTTCCTCTTCCATTTCCATCTAACACACAAAACACCCAAAAGCAAAATTCGTATCAGGCAACCTCTAAAATCCAAAATTTACAACAACCCATCAAAGATCTCGTTGAAATAAGAACATAGACAGAAGAATCAAGAGATTTGGAATTGGAATTGGAATCGGAGAGAGATCGAGACCTTGTGATGAGAAAGGATATGTGAAGTGATGAGATACTTCTTCGATCTGTTGATTCCACAATATTGGCAGAGATATTTGCGTATGTCTTTGATCATAGATGCATCCATATCGATGTTAGCTTCTTCGCCCATCTCTCTCTGATTGTCTACACTAGAATTAGGGTTTATCTCCATGAACAGACGCCGCAGACTAAAATCTGTAGTAGCAGCAACAATAAAGCATTTATATATGACCTTCTTTAGTGTGAAAAATCTAACCTAATACACTTAGGCTTTCGATTATATAATAATGGGCTTTCAATTTCAAGCCCATCGAACATTTTAGATTTATTAAAAAAACTATGAATAATAAATTGCTCATTTCCCTACTATATTTTTTTGAGAAAAAAAACCATGTTTTCCAAATTTATATTAGGGAAATGAGCAATTTATTATTCACAAACCATCAAGAGCTTCTTGTTAAAAGTAATAATGCATCCACTCTCTACTCGCATGTAATGTCATTTATGATCTGATTTTTTTTATGTTTTAGAACAAGGAAGCTATCACTAAAGGAGTAGCCAATGGTTCTGTTTACAAAGAAGCCGATAAGTTCTGCAAAGTGATCTCGGGAGACTCTCCCGTGGAAGTGGTTGCGTCGTAAGAATATCCATTAGGCTTTGGTTATAACCGTGGCAGGAGCCGTTGTTACTACACTTATTCTATCTTCTCAGGTATTGTTTTTATAAATCACAAAGATTTTGAGTGTTTAATTGTCAGTAGTTTCCTTTGTTACTAGATTCTTCAAAATTGTGTCAAGTTAATATTATCTTTGCGAAACGAGCTATAAGTGATAGTGGAATATAGATCAGTGATTAAGTATTTTAACTTTTGTTGTTATTCAGTAAGTAAACAGTAACATCAAAGTCGATTTTATTTATCCAATTCACGTACCAAATAAATGACTAAAAGTCTATAATGTTACTATATGTATACATTTGCATTTATTTATTTTTCCTCTGCATATGTGTGTTTGTATATATAAGTATAGTTACATATGAAGCCTAGTTGATTTTGCCTCCTTTTCCTGGGCTTGGTTGTGGCTTAGGCTTACTCTTCTGCGACCGCCGTTCTGTGATTTCAACGGTCATATCATCTTCTTCCTCCTTTATCTCTATACCGTCGTCTTCTGTCTCGCTCCGAGATGAAAAAAGAAAACCACAAGGTATGGAAAAGAACTTTGGAGGCCGAAACACTTCAAGAGAGGAATTGTTACTGAAGATCGATCAAAGAACATAAATGGGATCCAATGAGAAATGTTTTTGTCACCATTTCTCATATTTTCCATTGTTGATTTCTTCTTTTTATTTCTCTTTTGATCTTTTTTTGAAAGAGATCTACAATAATGTTGTAGTTAAGTTGATGATGGAACTTGGTAACGCAGATGCAACTCCTTTTAAAGGTTGTTGGTCAACTATAATTTTGTGTTGACTGGGTCTATATTAAACCGGTTTATTGTTGGAGCAGAACATGATTCAAATAAAGTAGCCGTTGGAGAATTGAGTTTGATTTAGTCTTAAGTTGTTAGTGGTCAAGAATAAGACCGAGTCTTGAGGATTAGTGGGAGTCAAGTTTGTTTACTACTCTTGTTGCTTAAGTTTCTGGTTTCTGTTTTGCTTTGTAAAAGGCTATATAAGCCATGATCTTATCATTGAATAAACACAAGTTTTCAGAATCAATTCCTTGAGCATTTGATCTTACAAATTGGTATCAGAGCTCAGTTGTTTTTGAGAACTAAGAAACACGAAAGTAGCATAAATGGGAGATGACAAGATGAAGTTACCTCAGTTCGAAGGTCACTGGGATCATTGGAGTGAAGTCATGGAGAATTTCTTCAGAGCGAAGGGTCTATAGAGCCTGATTGAGATTGATTTTGATGAACCAGCTAACACGGTGGTGCTAACTGCTGAGCAAAGGGCGCAGTTAGACAATGCCAAGACAAATGATCACAAAGTCAAGCATTATCTTTATCAATCCATTGATAGGATAACCATGGAACCGATTCAAGACAGGTGGTCCTCAAAGATCATTTGGGAATCCATGAAAAGGAAGTTTGGAGGAAATGAACGAGTGAAGAAATCCTTGCTACAAAAGCTGAGAAGAGATTTCGAGGTCTTGGAGATGAATGAATCAGAGAAGGTGGAGGAGTATTTCAAACGTGTGCTCACCATTAGTAACCAGATGAGAAGCAATGGAGAAGCCATGACTGAAACTAAGGTGGTGGAAAAATCCTCAGAACCCTCAGTGAGAAGTTCATGTACATGGTGGTGTCCATAGAAGAATCTAAAGACATTAAGAGCATCACAGTGGATGAACTTCAGGCGTCTCTGGTGGTTCATGAACGAAAGTTCAAAAGATCTGATAGAGGAGAAGATCAGGTCTTGAAAGTGGAGTATGGAGCTGGAACCAGAGGAAGGGGTTCAACAAGCAGAGGCAGAGGACGGGGTAGAAGCAGAGGGCCTTTGGACAAAAGCACAGTGAAATGTTACAAATGCCACAAACTTGGTCATTTCAGAAATGAATGTCCTAAGTGGGACGAGGAGGCAAACTATGCTAATTTCGAAGAAAATGAGGAGGTCTTACTGATGGCCTATATTGAAGAAGAAGAAGAATCTGCAGACTTGGAAGAAACTGTAGAACATATGTTGATAGCTTACTCTGGAAAGCAAGAGAATCTGAGAAAGAGAGCCTGGTTTCTTGACTCAGGCTGCTCAAACCATATGAGTGGAGATAGAGAGCTGTTCTCAACCATGAATGTCAATTTTAAGCACTCAGTTAAGCTTGGAAATGACAAAAGAATGGAGGTTGTTGGAAAAGGAAATGTGAAGCTGACCCTAAATAACATAGTATACAACATCAGTGATTTGTACTATGTTCCAGAGCTTAAAAATAACTTGCTTAGCCTCGGCCAATTGCAAGAGAAGGAGCTAACCATCATCATAAGGAGAGGTACCTGCAAAATCTACCATGATGATAAGGGTTTAGTCGCTGAAAGTATGATGAACACAAACAGAATGTTTATGCTAATCAATGAAGCTAAAGAAGATGGGGAACCAAGACAACAACGATGTTTGCAAACTACATCAAAAGAAATGCCAAAGATATGGCATGAACGCTATGGCCATCTCAGTCATCGAGGAATGAGGTCATTACAAAGCAAGAATATGGTATGTGGTCTTCCCTACTTTGGAATTCAGAAGTTCACTTGCTCAGATTGCCTAGTAGGAAAGCAGCCACGCAACACCATTCCAAAGAAGGGCACTTGGAGAGCTAAAGAAGTCCTTGAGTTGGTGCATTCTGACATATGTGGACCAATCAGTCCAACTACTGCTGCTGGTAAAAGGTACATTCTAACCTTCATAGATAACCTGAGCAGGAAAGCATGGGTGTATTTCCTACAAGAGAAGTCAGAAGCTTTTGATCACTTTAAGATGTTCAAAAGAAAGGTGGAGATTGAGACAGGAAAACACATCAAATGCTTGAGAACTGATAGGGGAGGGGAGAACACCCCTAATGAGTTCTCTGATTACTGTAAGGAACAAGGTATCCAGAGGCAACTCACCACGGCTTACACACCGCAACAAAACGGCATTGCAGAGAGGAAGAATCGCACTGTCATGAACATGGTCAGATCAATGATGTCAAGTAGAAAGGTACCTAAAAAGTTTTGGGCAGAAGCTGTGAGATGGACTTTCTATATCTTGAATAGATGTCCAACTCATGTTGTGAAAGATGCCACACCACAAGAGGCTTGGAGTGGAGTCAAGCCAAACGTGGAGCACTTCAGAGTATGGGGCAGTGTTGCTCATGCTCATATCTCTGATGAGAAATGAAGCAAGCTTGATGACAAAAGCACTGAATGCATCTTGTTTGGTTTCTCTGAAGAATCGAAGGGGTACAGGCTGTACAATCCAAAAACCAAGAAGATTGTAGTAAGTCGTGATGTAGTGTTTGAAGAAACAAGATGTTGGCATTGGGAAACTGATCATGATGAAGCAGAACATGATCTCACCTAGAAAGATGATGATCAGATTTGGGAGGAAAGTGAGGAGGAGAGTAGTGATCAAGAAGATGTAGACGAAACTTCAGAGCATTCTGAAACATCTGATCAAACTGCAGAGACTTCAGCTGAAGAAGGACCATCTGAAGTCAGGGAGGGAAGAGTTAGGAAAACTCCTCACTATCTAAAAGACTATGTAACTGGAGATGATATCAGTGATGAAGAAGACGGAGTGAATATGATGGAAATCATTACATCTGATCCAGTTACATTTGAAGAAGCAGAAAAGAGTTTGAAATGGAGAGAAGCTATGGACGAGGAGATAAAGTCTATTGAAAAGAATCAGACTTGGGAACTCAGAAACTTGCCAAAAGGAGCAAAATGTATTGGGGTGAAATGGATCTTCAAGACTAAGCTCAATGAGCTTGGAGAGGTCAACAAATACAAGGCTCGTTTGGTGGCAAAAAGGTACTCTCAAGAACATGGAATCGATTACACTGAGGTTTATGCCCCTCTGGTTAGAATGGATACAATCAGAACTATTCTAGCCATAGCAGCACACAAGTCGTGGGACATCTATCAGTTAGATGTTAAGTCAGCTTTTCTCTATGGAGGTCTGCAAGAAGACGTTTACATACAACAACCAAAAGGGTATGTAGTCAGTGGTGAGGAAGATAAGGTTTACAAGCTAAACAAAGCTTTATATGGGTTAAAGCAAGCTCCAAGGGCCTGGTTCAGTAGAATTGAAGAGTATTTTGTTAAGGAGGGTTTCAGGAAGTCAGAAAATGAAGAAACATTGTTCATCAAAACAAACAATCATGGTAACCATTTGTTTGTTAGCATTTATGTAGATGATCTGATCTACACTGGTGATGATGTCTCCATGATGAGGAGGTTCAAGGAGTCAATGCAAAAGAAGTTTGATATGACTGATCTAGGGAAGATGAGGTACTTTCTGGGAACTGAAGTGTTGCAAACATCACAAGGAATCCACATTTCTCAAGGAAAGTATGCTCTTGAAGTCTTGAGGCGTTTTAATATGGAGGATTGTAATGCAGTTCATAATCCAATGGTGCCGGGAAGTAAGTTTGACATGGATGTTGGAGGAGAGCGTGTAGATGGGACTTTCTATAAACAAATAATAGGAAGTCTCATGTACATCACTACAACTCGGCCAGACCTGCAATTTTCTGTAAGTCTTCTAAGCAGATACATGTCTGAACCTACTCAGTTGCATCTACAAGCTGCAAAGAGGATCTTGAGGTATCTGAAGGGAACTTTGAGCTTTGGGATTTGGTACAAGAGAGAAGGAACTGGAGAGGTTTTGGTGTACACTGATAGTGATTTTGCAGGAGATATAGAAAGCCGGAAGAGTACTTCAGGCTATGTCTTTCTCATGAATGATGCAGCTGTAGCCTGGTTATCAAAGAAGCAGCCCATTGTTACTCTCTCTACCACCAAAGCAGAGTATGTAGCTGCATATGTGTGTGTGTGTCAAGCTATTTGGTTTAAAAGAGTACTAAAGGAGTTGGGAAATGATGTGGAAGGAAGCACAATCATTCTTTGTGACAATACTTCAACCATTAAGCTGTCAAAGAATCCAGTCTTTCATGGGAGGTGTAAACACATTGGAGTTCGTTTTCATTTCTTGCGAAACTTGGTGAATGACGGTGAAATCAGTCTTGAGTATTGTGAGTCAAAGGAGCAAGTTGCATACATTTTTACTAAGGCCTTAAACCGTGAAGTGTTTGAGAAGTTGAGGAGCAAACTTGGGCTTTGTTCTGTTGAAGATAAGCTAAGCCTTGTGAACCAAGCTTAGTTTAGGGAGGGTTTGTTGGAGCAGAACATGATTCAAATAAAGTAGCCGTTGGAGAATTGAATTTGATTTAGTCTTAAGTTGTTAGTGGTCAAGAATAAGACCGAGTCTTGAGGATTAGTGGGAGTCAAGTTTATTTACTACTCTTGTTGCTTAAGTTTCGGGTTTCTGTTTTGCTTTGTAAAAGGCTATATAAGCCATGATCTTATCATTGAATAAACACAAGTTTTCAGAATCAATTCCTTGAGCATTTGATCTTACATTTAGTAGGTACACTTTGAACTTTGAATGAACTGGTTGGTGCTGGTATTTGACTTGGGTTGAAAAGTAAAATAAAATAACATTTTTGACTTTAATCTACGCGGTCAAAAAATACTTGTCACTTGTGGCTTCTGGTCTTGGTCAAACTCAATTTCACGCTATTTCTTTGGTTTTGTTTGAAATTAAAATGTTGAAGAATTTTTTTTTAAAATAAAATGTTGAAGAATTGTAATTAATTATAGAAAATGTGGATATACACTTTCCTTAATCAAATATTTAAAAATATTTGCTAAAAACAAAAATATTTTGTAAACTCGATTCTGATTGGTTGGAATTTTTAATTTTCGGGCCAGTTAAATCTTTTTTTTTAATGCACAATTATTCTGGTTTTTTTGTCATTTCACACCCTCATTAAAGGGTATGAGGGCAAATGAGATTAAAACGTGGTCTGCTGATTTGGCACAGAGAGAAAAGGGTATATAAGAAGTTGATTCGTCAAGAAGTGACAATAAAATTGTACTTGCTGTAAATAACATTTATTGTAGCTATAAATTATGAATTTTCTAGGAGAAACAAGGTTTTCTTTGATATAAAATAAGGATTACATTTTGTTTGACAAATTATAATTATGGCTATATTTTGACTCATAGTATTTCAGCAAATAATATTTCACTAAGTCTAGAAATTAATAACTAACACTACCATAGAAGAAGTAAAAATGAAATTTCTTACTTAGGTGTTTGTTTGTATAAAGTGTGTAACAATATATATATATATGACTGATCCAAAAGAACTCTTCTGAGGCTAACCCGTTCGACCGGTTCTACGACCCTGAGGTGAACCATAACCATTAATCCGGTTATTCTTTTTATCAGAACCACTGCCTCGTTTACGCCTCTCTTCTTTTGGTTCGTCTCTGATAGTCCTTACAATTTCTAACTCTCTTAGTACTTCATCCATTGGTGGTCGGTTTTTCGGGTCAGCCTCAAGACACTGTAGGATTAGTCCAGCGGTTCTAGTCACTGCCAAAAGTGGATACTTCTGCTCGAGCCTTGGGTCCATCATTTTCTGTATTTTCTTCTTTTGTAAAACCGGTTTAGCCCATTCCACTAGATTCTGTTGTGAAGATGGTCGGTTTGGGTCTATTGTTCTTAAACCGGTTAATAGCTCCAAGAGTACCACTCCAAACCCGTACACATCACTCCGTACATATAAATGACCTATAACATCAAATTTAATTAAATTCAAAGCTATATACATAACAAATCATAGTCTAAACTCTAAAACATGTTTTATTTCTATAATTCATTAATTTGTACGTTCTTATTTACCTGTAGCCATGTACTCAGGTGCTGCATAACCACGAGTACCCATGACACGAGTGGTCACGTGTGAGAATCCATTGATTGGGCCATGTTTGGCTAGTCCGAAGTCGGAAAGCTTGGCGTCGAAGTTCTGAAAAAACAGCAAGAATTGTTACTAAAAAAGGACAATCTAGAAACAGCATGCATTTTTTGTGTATAACGTGGGAGATAGAGATGTAAAAAACGACACCGTACGGAATCAAGAAGAATATTGGAAGCTTTGAAGTCTCTGTAAATAACACTTTTTTCCGAGTTATGCAAAAAGTTAAGTCCCTGAGCTGCTTCAATGGCTATTTTCAAACGTGTATCCCATGGTAATGCGTCTCCTTCTGCATTCACAACATTACATGCATTAGCCAAATATGTGTGTATAATTTATATAAATAGATGTCTAAGATATGTTGTTAAAAAAAAATGTATAAGATAAGGTGAAAAATGTTATTGTACTTGAGAAGAGGTGATTTTCAAGGCTTCCTTTAGGTAAATACTCATAGACCAAGAGGAATTGATTCTCTTCCCAGCAATAACCCAAGAGCTTGACCAGATTTGGATGATGAAATTTCCCTAAGAATCTCACTTCACACTGCAATTTTACAATATATCACACATTAACAATATATTCAATATGGAAAAAAGTAATTTGATATGACCAAACTAGAATAAAATATTCTATATGATCATGAATGTTTGTAAGTAGTAGTACACTATTCAAAATATGAATTTAAGGAAACGAAATGAGTATAATGGTATGTAAAATTACGCTAATAAAACGATTTAAAACTGAATTCTACGTGAAATTCGATAAATTTTGGAGTTAGTATTCAAGAGCGTGGCATGTATCAAGGGTTCCCATGTATCAAAGACATTTGAAGAGTCAATGGTCAAAGCTCATATATATGATTCAGAAGCTGATATTTATTTATCATCGTTCCTTGTCCAAAAAAACCAAGTCAAGATTCTTGTTTTCATTTTTTCATAAAAAAAGATAATAGTTCTATTTATAATCTATATAATGCGTGGTTGTGAATGTTATTTCTTATTTTTGTATTATTAGTTTATATTGGCCGACAAAAAAAGATATTTGATTTTCTACACAGAAAATAAGAATTAATTCCCACGCATCAATACAAGAAAACATCCACCCATATCATTAAATATTATTTTTGTATATATCACTGACTAATATACATGTTTTTTTCCTCGATTGACTAAAATAGTTACGTAAGAATTTCTGGACTTCTTCTTCCACCTTTTGGCTTAATGTCAAATTGACTTCTTCTTCTTTTAGGTACTTACAGTTTGATAAATAATAGTACTATAATATAACCGACTAATTAATACGTTCGAAATTCTAGTGAGACCGGTGTTGATACAATGAAAATATGAAATTCAACTATAAAATGATTAGGATATCCTTAATTGTCAAATAGAAACTAATCACAATCGATGTTTCTATTCACAATCGTGCATAGAGTTCTTCTCAATCTCACCAAATCTTTTGACTCTTTGCGATATAGTTATTGAAATATATAGATGTATTTAAATATATATGTTTATATTTTCAACATATCATACCAAATATTAAAGGCAACTAAATTATTGCATTTCGTATATGTTTTTTACTTCTTTTATTTACAAATTTTATCACTAGCACATTTAGCATCATACTTTAATTGTACACATATGTTAGTATACAAAAACAGAAGAAAACATAAATGCAAACAGAAAACACAATCACACCGTAAATTAATGCATTTTTTAAAAAACCCCTAAATTAGTGCCAAAGTATTTGCATATAATTTGTTCGACTCCTAATCATTAAAAAAAAAACTTTCATTAAATTGACCAACAAGACGACGACTAGCAAAGCTAAAATGTTGCCTAGAGTATATAACCTATTTGGACCCAACTTTGTGCTTACATCTTTTTGCTACTTAAAACAACCAGTCTACTACTATCTTTTTGTTACATAAATTCATTCCTAATCTGAATTATTTTTCCTAATTTACACATCCCATATATAATCATATATACACACAAATGATATGCCAATAATTAATCAGAATCTTATAATGATTTTAAAATGCAAATTGTTTTTTTTTTTAAATAGAAAAAATGGGAGTTACTTGCCTGCCATTCATGTAAACCTTGAGCACTATCAGGATTTGATTTCTTAACGGCGACTGGTATTCCGTCACCAGCTCTCGCCGGAGCTAAAGTCTTCTCATCCACCCAACCTTTATAAACTTGTCCAAATCCTCCTTCTCCGATGATAGAATCTGACCGGAAATTCTTAGTAGCCGTCTTAAGATCAGCTAAGGTAAACATTTTTAGATTCGGTGTCACTATCTTCCCGCTTGGTGGCACCAATGTTTTTTTCTCCGCCGGTTTTAACGGTGGAGGAGGATTATTATCAACGGATCTTGACTTCTCTTGTGTTTGATTATCAACGGATCTTGTTGTCCTTAGTTGCGTTTTTTCACGAGGTTGGTTATCGAATGATCTCGGTTTTTGTCTTGTTTCCGCGGGCTGAAACTTCGGTTTTAGATCCCTAGGCGCTGGTGGTATTGCCACCAACGCCGGAGGATACTTTGCATGAACCGGAGTTTGTACTCGTCTATTCACTGTATAGATCAATACAAGATCTTATTAGAATTCAAACTTGACTGGAGAAATATAAAATGCTCTAGTCCTCGGCCTGAGAAATACGGGTTTTGGTCCAGAACCTCTTAGTATTCAAAAGAATAAATAAATTAGACAAAAACATAGAGATGTGTGTAGGAACCTGGGAGGGGATTGGTGGAAGCAGGGCTCGGTTCGTGTTGAACAGGGGAAGATCCACCAGGACACAAGTTACCCATGAAGACAAAAACTCTTGACTTTGCTTTGTTTTGCTCAGTTTTTGAGTAAACTTTTCTCTTGAAGCTTTATGATCATAAGATTAGAGAAAGAACATTTTTTCTAGGGATTTTAATTGAAAGATGGAGGAAGAAGGTGAGAAATAGAGAGGAAAGACCAAGCAAAACTCTTTTGGTATATATATATATCTCATTAAAATTTTGATAAAAAAAAGAGTTTTGTGTATTTATTTGATTTCGTCGTGGTTAATGTTCGACTTGATTGGATGATTTTAAAATATATTATTTTATTTTATTACTAAAAAATGTCAACGTTAGTTAAGTCTTGATTCATATTTGGTGAAGTTTTCTCATTTCGTACTTTTAAAATAATCATCTTTAGTGTCATCCTGAGTTTTAAATAGCGTGCTTTTTTTCCGCTATAGCGAATATCGTCCATAGCGATGTCCCCATCGCTATCAGACCCTATAGCTATGTAGTTTACACAAAACGACCGCTATCGGCGCTATATTGAAAAACTATGAAAGTGCGCTATAGCGAGCTATATGTAAAAGGTCACCAAAACAATGTGTTTCGAGAGAAAGAAATTATGTTATTGATTTTAATTATGGTGAAGATATTGAAAAGGATTTAGGAGATGATAATTTTGGTATTGATGATGATGTCGAGTATGATAATCTTGAAGACCATGATTCTGATTATTAGGTTGTTAGATTATGATTATGAGTTCGTTTTTTTATTGTTTTTGGATTTGGATTGGATCGTATGTTTTATTGCTTTTGGATTTGGTGTTTCATTGTTTTTGAATTTGGATCATTTGTTTGAATTTGAGTTCGTTGGTTATATTATTTGCACTCTCTTATTGATTCTTTAAACTTTATACACAAAGCGATCCCTATTATCGCTATAGCGAATAGCGCAAAGCACCCACAACATTGCTATGGGTCGCTATTTGCTATTTAAAACCCATGTGTCATCATTAATTACAAGTTTAATAGATTCATGGAACTTCTATTTTTGTGAAGTCCGTGTTCACAGTAAAGGAATTTTATGAACCTGAATAGAAATTACTCCACAAGTCAGTGGTCGCAGATCGGGAAACAAACTTAAAAAGTTGACATTTACATATACTATTAGTATATTGTTAATTGGTATAGTGAGTTTGGTTTCATTCGACTGAAGGAAGCTTTATTGTCATAAATTATGGTTATTTGAAAGAACGAATAATCTAAGAAAATATCAGTAGGAAGACTGGAAGAGGTCAAACAAGCAGAACAGTGTTTCGCAATGGCGGGTCCTAGTATACATGTGATACCATGTCAACGTTATGTGTGGAAACATTCAGCAAGATAAGTAAGATATATATTGATATAAGGGAGACTTACTAGAATAACTTTCTTAGATTATGGTTTAACTCAAACAATCTTCTTAGATTTTAATTACTGGGGCTATTTTCGAGTCCGTTTACCATTTTTCCTTTGATAACAAAAAAACGTATTTACGAAAATGCCATTAATGAAACGCGCCAAGTAGGCGCAAAAGTTTCCCGCCTAAAAAAAATAAGTCTACCGCTATGTGATGGTAGACTTATTTGAGTTCTGGTAGACTTATTTTTTTGTCCGTAGACTTATTTTAGGAGCGGTAGACTTATTTTTGAGCGGTAGACTTATTGTGTCTCCTTTGGTGGTAGACTTATTTCCGAATGGTAGACTTATTTTATCTGCGGTAGACTTATTTTCCCATAGCGGTAGACTTATTTTTTGCGGTAGACTTTTTCTTCGAATGGTAGCTTTATTTCCGTAGACTTATTTTCAACGGTAGATTTATTTTTCTTCGATGGTAGATTTATTTTCACTGGTAGATTTGTTTCCTTTGGTGGTAGATTTTTAGTCATAGTGACGGTAGATTTATAGTGACGGTAGACTTATTTTAGTAGCGGTAGACTTATAGTGTGCGGTAGACTTTTTTATCGTGGTGGTAGATTTATTTTGTGTTTAGTTGCGGTAGACTTATTGTAGTAGTGGTAGACTTATAGTTAGCGGTAGACTTATTTCGTATTTTCGGTCAGCGAAACCAACCGTTGACTGGTAGACTTATTTTTCTAGGATCAATGGTGGTAGACTTATGCGTTTTTAGCGATAGAAGCGGTAGATTTGTTTTTACCCAGGTCTAGTGATGGTAGACTTTTGATCAAACTTAGTGACGGTAGACTTTTTTTCACATTAGACATTTGGTAGACTTATTTGTGATAGCGGTAGACTTATTGTACTTGGTGGTAGACTTATTTCCTGTTTAAGAATGTATAGTGGTGGTAGACTTATTTTCGAACTTAGTGACGGTAGACTTATTTGTGATAGCGGTAGACTTATTGTACTTGGTGGTAGACTTATTTTCTGTTACGAATTTATAGTGATGGTAGACTTATTTTCGAACTTAGTGACGGTAGACCTATTTGCGATAGCGGTAGACTTATTGTAGTTGGTGGTAGACTTATTTTCTGTTTAGACTTATTTTCGTTTGATGGTAGACTTATTTTCGGTTTGATGGTAGACTTATTTTTTGTTCGATGTTAGACTTATTTTCTGTTTGATGGTAGACTTATTATCTGTTCGATGGTAGACTTATTTTTGTTCGATTGTAGACTTATTTTCTGTTCGATGGTAGATTTATTTCCTGTTTAGGAATTTATAGTGGTGGTAGAGTTATTTTCGTTTGATGGTAGACTTATTGTTGTTCGATGGTAGACTTATTTTTTGTTTGATGGTAGACTTATTATCTGTTTGATGGTAGACTTATTTTCTGTTTGATGGTACACTTATTTTCCTTTGATGGTAGACTTATTTTCTGTTCGATGTTAGACTTATTTTCTGTTTGATGGTAGACTTATTATCTGTTTGATGGTAGACTTATTTTTGTTCGATTGTAGACTTATTTTTGTTTGTTGTTCGATGGTAGACTTATTTCCTGTTTAGGAATTTATAGTGGTGGTAGACTTATTTTCGTTTCATGGTAGACTTATTGTTTGTTGGATGGTAGACTTATTTTTGTTTAATGGTAGACTTATTTTAGTAGGTGGTAGAGTTATTTGCAGGGAATGGAAATGTCGATTTTACCCTTTCAAAATAGACAAATTTGCACGAAAAACCAGCAACAATGGTGATGAACTAGGGTTTACAGCCGCATAGGTTTGATCTTTGCGAAGTGATTTTTTTAACTTTCCTTGTTTTCTAAACTTCTTTTCGAACGAGTGAACCTGTTGGAGTGAACTTGAACGAGGTCCAATGGAACAAATTGTTCTTGTTTGTGGTAGATGGAGTTTTTCGAAGAATGGATGGGTATTCGAGGTTGACAACTCAAAAGGTGGTAGAGTTCTTGGGATAGATCATGCAACCTCGTTCAACAATTTCCTTCGAATGGTGTATGAAGATTTCGGAATCGATGAACAAATTTTCGAGGTAAAATTGAGTTACCTTTTACCAAGCTTAGCTCTAGATACACCACCGATTTTCGTTGCAAATTCAAGACAGTTCAAGAGTTTTGTACAACAATATAAGAAGGAAATGATTCGTCTATGCGTGGAGATTAGAGAAAAAGAAAAAAAACAGTTTAAAAGAGAGAGAAGTGGATGCAAGAAGGGAGAAGCTATAGATGAAGATGATGAAGATAATGAAGATGATGAAGATGATGATTGTAGATTTGACTATTGCGACGATTCAGACGGTGCAAGCTCGGACGATGATGAATACGGGAGGCGTGGTAGACTTTCAGATGATGACGACGACGCCGCCATGGAAACTCTACCACCGAAGAAAAGGGGTCTACCATCGATTCCAGATGGCGTGAAGTTAGAAATGAGGTCGGTAGACTTAGCGGTTGGGCAACGTTATGCCACAAAGGAGGACTTGGAGAGGAGATTGGAGATTATTTCTGTTGCACGTAAGTTTGACTTTAACGTCGGACACTCAACTCCAACGTTGTTGACGGTTAGTTGTTGGGTGGAAGGATGTACGTGGAGGGTTCGTGCTTCAACTATTGGAGACAGTCCCAGTTTCCATATCAAGACTTATAATAGAAACCACTCTTGTTCTGTGACTGATCGTTCAACCCGTGCTCGTAAAGCAACGTATCAGGTGTTTGGTCGTCTCTACAAAGATTTCATTGGTGGTGTTGGACCAACAGTCTTGCCAAGTCATGTTGCCGATGCTATAAGGAAACGTTTCAGAATAAAGGTACTTTAAACGATGGTAGACTTATTTTCTGTTTGATGGTAGACTTATTGTTGTTCGATGGTAGACTTATTGTTGTTCGATGGTAGACTTATTTTCGTTTGATGGTAGACTTATTTTCTTTTTGATGGTAGACTTATTTGCGTTTGATGGTAGACTTATTTGCCTTTGATGGTAGACTTATTTCTATTTGATGGTAGACTTATTTCTGTTTGATGATAGACTTATTGTTGTTCGATGGTAGACTTATTGTCGTTTGATGGTAGACTTATTTTCATTTTGATGGTAGACTTATTTGCGTTTGATGGTAGACTTATTTCCGTTTGATGGTAGACTTATTTGCCTTTGATGGTAGACTTATTTTCTGTTTGATGGTAGACTTATTTTGGTTCGATGGTAGACTTATTGTTGTTTGATGGTAGACTTATTTTCTGTTTGATGGTAGACTTATTTTCGTTTGATGGTAGACTTATTTTTTGTGTGATGGTAGACTTATTTCTGTTTGATGGTAGACTTATTTCTGTTTGATGGTAGACTTATTTTCCACTGATGGTCACAGGTTGAATATTGGAAAGCCCATCGAGCATTAAAGTATGCAAGGCAATTGGTTAGAGGAAGCGCTGAGAATGGGTACGAAGAACTGCCCACGTACTTATACATGATTAGGAGAGCTAATCCAGGGACACTTATAAAGCTGAAAGTCGATGGTGAAAATAGGTTCAAGTTTCTTTTCCTTGCATTTGGCGCAAGCATACATGGTTTCAAGTATATGAGGAAGGTAGTTGTGGTGGATGGGACATATTTGAAAGGTAGGTACAAAGGTACTTTACTGATTGCCACGACACAAGATGGAAATTTTAACATATTTCCTATTGCTTTCGGTGTTGTTGATACTGAGAATGATGAGTCTTGGGAGTGGTTCTTTAGACAGTTAAGCCGAGTAATCGCAGATGATGAAGGTCTTGCGATTATCTCAGATAGGCATAGATCAATAACGAAGGCGATTGGGAAGGTATACCCGCGTGCTTCTCGTGGTATTTGCACATATCATCTGCATAAAAACATTTTGCTGAAATTCAAAGGTGGAGAATCATTCGGACTAGTGAAGAAGGCAGCGAAAGCATATACACTTCAAGAGTTTAATGAGTTATTTGGGCAGATTGAGGTGTTGTATCCTGCTCTTCATACTTATTTAGAGGGAGCCGATGTTCGTTTATGAACTCGTGTGCATTTTCCCGGTCATAGATACAACTTTCTGACAAGCAACATAGCGGAATCTATTAATAAGGTCCTATCTCCTGCGCGCGGGTATCCAATAGTGGAACTTCTGGATACTATTAGGTCGATGTTGACAAGGTGGTTTGCTACAAGAAGGAAAAAAGCAAGTTTAATGACCACAACCTTGACCACTGCGGTGGAAAAACAGCTTCAGGTAAACTTATTTTCGTAGACTTATTTTCGTTTGATGGTAGACTTATTTTCCTATATGATGGTAGACTTATTTCCGTTTGATGGTAGACTTATTTCCGTTTGATGGTAGACTTATTTCCGTTTGATGGTAGAATTATTTCCGTTTGATGGTAGACTTATTTCTGTTTGATGGTAGACTTATTTTCTGTTTGATGGTAGCCTTATTTATGTTTGATGGTAGACTTATTTTCGTTTGGTGGTAGACTTATTTTCCTATTTGATGGTAGACTTATTTTCGTTTGATGGTAGACTTATTTCCGTTTGATGGTAGACTTATTTCCGTTTGATGGTAGACTTATTTTTGTTTGATGGTAGACTTATTTTCTGTTTGATGGTACACTTATTTTCTCTTTGATGGTAGCCTTATTTTTGTTTGATGGTAGATTAATACTTGTTTGCCTTTTTTCGTAAACAGGATAGGGTTGAGAACGCTAAGCTTTGGACTGTGCAAGAGATTAATGACAACGAAATAGAAGTAACGTTGGGGTCATCATTGCATGTGGTGAATCTGACATCAAATAGTTGTACTTGCAAAAGGTTTGACAAGGATAGAATTCCTTGTGTTCATGCCATTGCAGCAGCGGAAACAGTGAAGAAGTCACGGATCGCCCTTGCACATCCCTACTTCCATACAAAGAACTTGTTCAAGGGTTACTCAAAAAGTATTATGCCACGAGATATTGCGCTTCCAGCGCCGGAAATTGTGGCAACAAAAGTATGTAAACCTCCGGTTGTGCGGGAACCACCAGGTAGGCCTAGACTTTCCCGGATTAAAAGTGCTTTAGAAATAGCCATGGCTCGGAAACGAAGTAGGAAAGAACCCAGGTGCTCAAACTGTCTTCATCATGGCCACAATCGTGCGATGTGCAAAGCTTAATCATGTATGTTATGTTATGTAATTTGATTAACATAATGGTTGCGAAACACTTAGGAAACAGAAAATAAGTCTAGCGTCAAACAAAAATAAATATACCGTCAAAGAGAAAATAAGTTTACAATCGAACAAAAATAAGTCTACCATCAAACAGATAATAAGTCTACCATCAAACAGAAAATAAGTCTACCATCAAACAGAAAATAAGTCTACCATCGAACAAAAATAAGTCTACCATCAAACCAAAATAAGTCTACCATCGAACAACAATAAGTCTACCATCAAACGAAAATAAGTCTACCATCAAACACAAAATAAGTCTACCATCGAACAACAATAAGTCTACCATCAAACGAAAATAAGTCTACCATCAAACACAAAATAAGTCTACCATCGAACAACAATAAGTCTACCGTCAAACCAAAATAAGTCTACCATCGAACAACAATAAGTTTACCATCAAACGAAAATAAGTCTACCATCAAACACAAAATAAGTCTACCATCGAACAACAATAAGTCTACCGTCAAACAGAAAATAAGTCTGCCATCGAACAACAATAAGTATACCATCAAACCAAAATAAGTCTACCATCAAACAGAAAATAAGTCTACCATCAAACAGAAAATAAGTGTACCATCGAACAACAATAGGTCTACCATCGAACAAAAATAAGTCTACCATCAAACGAAAATAAGTCTACCATCAAACAGAAAATAAGTCTACCATCGAACAACAATAAGTGTACCATCAAACAGAAAATAAGTCTACCATCAAACAGAAATAAGTCTACCATCGAACAACAATAAGTCTACCATCGAAGGCAAATAAGTCTACCATAGAACAACAATAAGTCTACCATCAAACAGAAAATAAGTCTACCGTCAAACAAATATAAGTCTACCATCGAAGGCAAATAAGTCTACCGTCAAACATAAAAAGGCAAATAAGTCTACCGTCAAACAGAAAATAAGTCTGCCATCGAACAACAATAAGTCTACCATCAAACCAAAATAAGTCTACCATCAAACAAAAATAAGTCTACCATCAAACAAAAATAAGTCTACCATCAAACAGAAAATAAGTCTACCATCGAACAACAATAAGTCTACCATCGAACAAAAATAAGTCTATCATCGAACAAAAATAAATCTACCATCAAACAGAAAATAAGTCTACCCATAAAAAAAAATAAGTCTACCATCAAACGAAAATAAGTCTACCATCAAACAGAAAATAAGTCTACCATCAAACAAATATAAGTCTACCATCTACCATCAAACAGAACATAAGTCTGCCGTCAAAGAGAAAATAAGTCTACCATCAAACAGAAAATAAGTCTACCATCGAACAAAAATAAGTCTACCGAGGAACGAAAATAAGTCTACCATCAAACAGAAAATAAGTCTACCGTCAAACAAATATAAGTCTACCATCGAAGGCAAATAAGTCTACCATCAAAAAGAAAATAAGTCTACCATCTAACAGAACATAAGTCTTCCATCAAACAGAAAATAAGTGTACCAGAAAATGGTCTGATTGAAGGTTTACCATACCATCAAATGAAATTAAGTCTGAAAATGGTGTCAATACGTTTTCGCTACAGAAGTCTACCAAACTTTCGAAGGACCACTAAATCTACTAAACATGGTCCTTCGAAAGTATGCAAAATATCCAATAAGTGTACTACCAAATGAAAATAAATCTACCACTCCATACACAAAAGTCTATGACTACATACATAAATCCGACTATCCTGAATCTGTCTATAACAGAACTTTGTCGTCTGGATTAGTGCGTGGGTTTGGGTCGGAGACCTGTATGGCCAGGTCTACAAGTGGTGCCTCCTCCAGGATATCAGCCGTAAGTTTTAGACGAATAGCAGGCACAGTTGCATCGCAAATCCCATCCATTGTATGTCCTAGAGCTAGACACTCTAAGAATTTCACAGTGTAGACACCACAGTCACCTGATTGGATGTTTTGGGGTAGGTTTGATTTTTTCCTGTAGAATTGAAACGCAGCCTCAGTCATCCCCTTCCTTTTTTCAGGTGGTGCAGCAGCTTTAAGCAACTTAGGAATCATCTTCGTGTATGGTCTGCATGACTCGGCCACAGCGTTGTCCTGGGAACCCGAGAGGATGCTATCGTACACTTTGACAGTCCTGTTAACTAGGTCTACCACAACACCCACCCAATGCACGTCGTCGATATTATGAGCTATGTACAATGTATCAACATCTGTTACCCATTTCTGGTGGGTTAGACAAAACGTGGGAGTTAGGCCATTGTACATGTTGATATACCCCTCGCCGAATAAAAAAGTCTTCTCTTTACCTTTGAAGTTCCATTTGTACTCCTGACACCAAAGATTCTCAAATATCGGATCCAGAAAGGCTATCCTTTCACTGGTAAAAGGGGTAGGACGTTGCATAGCCCTTTTTCGCAACATGTCTATTGCAGCCCCCATTTGCTGCAAAATAATTTAACCAAATGTAAATAAACCTGGCACAAAAATTATAGATAAGTCTACCATCGAACAACAATAAGTCTACCATCGAACAACAATAAGTCTACCATCAAACAAAAATAAGTCTACCATCAAAGGAAAATAAGTCTACCATCAAAGGAAAATAAGTCTACCATCAAACGAAAATAAGTCTACCATCAAATGAAAATAAGTCTACCATCAAACAGAAAATAAGTCTAACATTAAACGAAAATAAGTCTACCACTAAGTACAAATAAGTCTACCATCAAACGAAAATAAGTCAATAGTAGATTTAATTACCTCATTATTTAGCCATCCATATCGACTGTGTGGCCAGTTTTCTTTAGGTGTCATAATTCCCAAATAGAACTCCACTAGTGGCAGAGTGTTTTCAAATGGGTTGTCTCTGACATAGAACCATATGTCAACTGGTTAGAAGAATGAAATTTTTGGTGCATTGACTATTAAAAGGACAAATGACTTACATATCTTGATTCACGTAGTCCGTCAACTTTTCCAGCCTATGCTCGTCCACCGGCTCAAAAGGATTGTAGAAAGCGGAAGAAGGAACTGTACCAGCCATGATTCGTACGGTCCCGGAGTGTTCTATAAATGGGGACTTCTGAGACGGAGCAAGATTTTTATTGCGAGCTACGGGGGGAACCTCCAAATCATCTTTGTTTGACAACCTTGTAATAGCATCGAAAGCAGTGGTCAGTGCATCATTGACCTGCTTCGCCTTTATATCATCTTCATCATCAGATGAAGATGAGTACGCGTAACGCATCATTCTGCGCCTACTACTAGGAGGTGTAACAAAATCAGAATAAAATCTTTCCTTCTCTTTCCCAGCATCAGCAATAGCATCTTTTGTCTACAAGTTAAGGATTGAGTCAAATAAGTCCCAATAAGTCTACCACTAAGTACAAATAAGTTTACCATCAAACAAAAATAAGTCTACCATCAAACAGAAAATAAGTCTACCACTAAGTACAAATAAGTCTACCATCAAACGAAAATAAGTCTACCATCAAACAAAAATAAGTTTACCACTAAGTACAAATAAGTCTACCACTAAGTAAAAATAAGTCTACCATCAAACGAAAATAAGTCTACCGTCAAACAAAAATAAGTCTACCATCAAACGAAAATAAGTCTACCATCAAACAAAAATAAGTCTACCACGAAGTACAAATAAGTCTACCGTCAAACAAAAATAAGTCTACCGTCTAACATAAAATAAGTCTACTGTCATATAAAAATAAGTCTACCATATACGTACCAGATCGTGGATTTCGACACAGTCAGCTCCTCTCTTCCTTTTAACCGGTGTAGATTCCGTCTCCTTCTCTTTAAACGTTAATCTTTTACTCTACAGCTCCAAACAATGTATAAGGAATGAGTCAAATGGAAGTAAGAAAATTTGTTGAAAATGAAACTACAAAGAAGAATTACTTCCCACCTTCAAACGGAAATAAGTCTACCATCAAAGAAAAATAAATCTACCATCAAACGAGAATAACTCTACCATCAAAGGAAAATAAGTCTACCATCAAACGAAAATAAGTCTCCCAGCAAACGAAAATAAGTCTACCATCAAACACAAAATAAGTCTACCAACAAACACAAAATAAGTCTACCATCAAACACAAAATAACTCTACCATCAAACATAAAATAACTCTACCATCAAAGACAAAATAAGTCATCTATATACGTACCAGATCGTGGATTTTGACACACTCAGCTCCTTTCCTCCTTTTATCCGCTGTAGATTCCGTCTCCTTCTCTTTAAGAGTTATTCTTTTTCTCTACAGCTCCGAACAATGTATAAGTAATGAATCGAATGGCAGTAACAAAATTTGTTGAAAATCAAACTACAATGGAGAATAACTTCCCACCTTCTTTTTAGCTTCAACCTTCTCCAAGGCTGTTAAAGGTTTGCTTTTCTGCACAGGTGCCACAGATTTGCTTTTCCCTTTCCGCTGGTCAGTTCGTGTAGCCTTTTCATCCGGCTTTCTAACTACACGGCTAACTGCCAAATTTGTTTTTGTTGTTTGTTGTTGTTCCATCCAAGACTGTTAAGAAAAGTAGAGGGAAAATGTTCAAACAATAAGTTCATATAAGTCTACCATAACACACTAATAAATCTACAACGCCTTAACATAGAAGTTCAGGAAAACATGTAAATAAGTCTACCATCGAAGGCAAATAAGTCTACCATAGAACAACAATAAGTCTACCATCAAACGAAAATAAGTCTACCATCAAACAGAAAATAAGTCTACCATCGAACAACAATAAGTCTACCATCAAACGAAAATAAGTCTACCATCAAACACAAAATAAGTCTACCATCGAACAACAATAAGTCTACCGTCAAACAGAAAATAAGTCTACCATCGAACAACAATAAGTCTACCATCAAACCACAATAAGTCTACCATCAAACAGAAAATAAGTCTAAAACATGGTTCCCATATATCTACCATCAGCTTAGAAAAGAGTCTTACGTACCAGATCATCATCCTCCTCAGATGCATCTCCGCCATCTGAAGTGTTTGACTGTTCATCTCCCACAGCTTTCAAGACATTCCCTTTTCCCTCTAGAGCTGTAATCCTACTATAAAAGTTAGCAATTGTGCTCGCCATTCCCTGTAGGAGCTTAAGCACTTCAGCAATAACTCCACCTTCGGTCTCCTTCTCCTTCTTTTTCTCTTTCTTTTGAGCCGGAGACTCATCCTCACTTTCATCAACAACAACAATAGCCTTCATCTTCTTGCTCTTCGTTATCTTCTTTTTCTTTTCAACAGGAGAGTCATCCTCATCCTCATCATCATCCTCACTTTCCTCAACCACCTTAGCCTTGTTCTTCTTTTTCTTAGAACCCGGAGAGTCATCCTTAGTCTTACTCTTCTTTTTCTTAGAAACCGGAGCATCTAACTCCCAAAAATCTTCATCCATGCATCCACCAAGAATGTCGCGGATCATGTTATTAAGTGTGAAATCTTCCTTATCAATCCATGTAGGGTAAATGAATTCGAGAGGCTTCACCACTAAGTGTCTGATACGAACCTATAAAGAACATTATTGCAAAAAAAAAGAATGAGATTATTAATAAAAGTCTACCATCAAATGATAATAAGTCTACCATCAAAGAGCTAAAAAGTCTACCATGAAAGAGCTAAAAAGTCTACCATCAAACAGACAAATAAGTCTACCATCAAAGTGCTAAAAAGTCTACCATCAAATGAAAATAAGTCTACCATCAAATACCTAAAAAGTCTATCATCAAATGAAAATAAGTACCATCAAAGACCTAAAAAGTCTACCATCAAACAAAACTAAGTATGCCATCAAATGAAAATAACTCTACCATCAAACAGACAGTAAGTCTACCATCAGACAAAAATAAGTCTACCATCAAACAAAAATAAGTCTACCATCAAATGAATATTACCTTGTTGTTGTTGGAGGATTTCTTATCCTCCTCCATCACCTGTTCCAGGTTGTACCTTCCTCGGCCTCCACCCCAACGTAGCATAGGAACACCTCCTTCTCTTCTCTTCCCAAATCTTTCCCCTAAAATGGGAACTGCCTCGTAAATCCAAACAAGCAACGCATGAACACACCCATGGAGTGTGATCTTTTTCATGTCCGTCACTTGCATGGACGAAATCAGAGATTCAAAGGACACTCGTCCCCATGGATACCTCTCGAAAGCCTCGGGATCCATCACCCTTTTTGCAGCTTTCAAAGGGATTCTACTATCACGAGCGTAACCATACACTCCAACATGCAAAATAAACAACAGAGCTATCATTCTCTTCTTCTCCTCACTCCACGTCCTGATTTTTTCAAACAAGACCAACAGCTCAGACCACTTTGGTCCCTCCCCAACTGGGACACCAATTTCTTCCCAAAACTGTGTGTGGTCAATGTCCCAACCATCATTTGCATCAACCTCACCACAGTTCATCTGGGTTACCTCTTCAAACTCATTCAACGAAAATCTAACTGGCCGACCACCAAACAAGGACCACATCTCATAGAACCTTTCAGTTTTCAATTGGTTTGAGAGGAAATGAGTCACCGTCGCACCTGAGAAATTGAATTTCCGTGCAGCAAGCTTCAGAATTATTCCAACAGAGGAATTATTCATTATATCATTGTACACGTCTTCACCAACCGCTTCCCCCATTTTCTCAAAGTCGTTCAACATGCAATTGTGATGCATGCTTCTTTGGCCCGATGGTGCCAATCCAGGCGGAAACCTTCTCGATGGATATATCTTTCGCACAATCGAGGAAGTCATATCTGCACAAATCAGTAATTATAAGTCTCCATCACATCAAAATAAATCTACCATCAAATGAAAAGTAAATTAATTCTTCAACATAAAATAAATCTACCATTACATAAAATAAATCTACCATGTCATAAAATAAGTCTACCATCATACGAAAAGAAGTCTACCATCAAATGAAAATAAGTCTACCATCAAACAAAAATAAGTCTACCATCATATGAAAATAAGTCTACCATCGAACAACAATAAGTCTACCATCAAACAGAAAATAAGTCTACCATCAAACAAACATAAGTCTACCATCAAATGAAAATAAGTCTACCATCAAACAGAAAATAAGTCTACCATCAAACAAAAATTAGTCTCATTAAACAAAAAATAAGTCTACCATCACATAAAATATAAGTCTACCATCACATAAAATAAATCTACCGCTACTTAAAATAAATCTACCACCACAGAGATTAACAAATCTACGATACCAATCTTTTCTCTTACTTTATCTGCGAATATCGACGCCGGAATCTGGGTTTTCACAACCGAACTGAAATAAATATACAGATTTCAGATTAGGGTTTTCGTCATTCATACAAGACTTCCACAAACCAAACCAAAAACGGTTAGAATAAACTGAATACCTCTTTTCAATGCACGAAATCGATAACCCACCGCTTGACGGAACTTTGCTTCGCCGGAATTTCGAAAACCTAAAACCGACGGATGCAAAATTTACTTCAAATTCCATAAAAACTCCTTACCGAATACTCGTCATGGATAGAGCAGGCGAAAACTCATTAAAGAAATCGAAACTTACCGTCAAATCAACGTCGCTTGAACAATCACCAAAATCGCCGGTTACGCAGAAGGTGAAGAAGAAGAAGTTTTTTTGCGTTTACGTTTTTTTTTTCCTTTTTTTTTATCTGTTCAGTTTTTTTTTTTTTAGTGGCAAAACCGTTAATAAACGGTTTTGCCATTTTTTAAAGGTCTTTGTAACCTTTTTTAGCAAAAAAAATTAGAGCTCAAACATAAAAAGGTCTTTTGAGTAAACCATATATCTAAGAAGGTCTTTTGAGTAATTATCTCTTGATATAATCAAGTGACGATAGTCTTATAATGATAAAAACCTGAAAAATAATATGTAAATTCATGATATGATTAGTTGAAATGATGTCATGTTTTTGCGTCCGTTATAAAATTTAGTAAATAGATTACTCGATAGTTATATTTAGTTGGATCATTTTCCGATTATCGAAATATATGTATCGATATTTGAGAAATATTGTTAGAAAACATTGTTTAACGTCTATTTTCCATTTGTGTTGTTTTCTTACATAAACACTGTAATTAACGGTCCAAATTTTTATGACAAAAAAAAAAAAAAACGGTCCAAATAAAGTTTTAAAAATGCAAATGGTAGTAGTAATAAGACACTAAGACCGGTGTGAATGAGACAGTTTCAATGTGCTTTTATTTTACTTTTCATTCTTTAAAATTATCGTGTAACAAGTTCACGTAGAAAACGTGGGTAGATGTTATTTTATTCTTCTTAATTTATAAATTGCAATATGCAAATATTATATCTATATATGAGAATTAGTATGTTTAAATCGGATTAAGCTATGTATTCAAGTTGACCTAATATATTGGACGTCCGCGTAATTCAGTTCGTCACCTACTTACATTTATTAGCTTTAATTCATTTTATTGTGAGAAAAAGTCAAAATAATTTCGTGATTGACTACATTATTTGTATCATGTATGTCACATTCTTATATTTAATTTGAAATCGATGTTTCGAACTGGAGATATATATGACAGATTCTGGAGATATAAACATATTTATGTGTTAAAAATCTATAACATTGAAAACTACCACTTATTAGGTTTTGATAAAAAAAAGATATTCAATTTAAATTGTAGGGACATAGATTATAAAGTTATGACATAAAAGTCAAATAATTCACTGTAGTAGTTTGACTTTTTAAGAGATAGATGCTTAAGACTTGATTCATTTAGAACATCGAAATTTAAAAGACTAGAGAAAAAAATAAAGATACAAATGCTCACTTGATTAATCTATTGCATTATTTGGATCTTTTGATTGGTTTCACACATCAATTTTGTTTATGTATTTTATGACTGGTCTATCTGTATTGTCAATCTAGTTATAATAACAAAAAGTACAAAATTCGTTATAAAAACATAAATTGCTATGTGTTTTTTTATTCAATAACTTATTGTATTTATAACCTATATAAATTTTGACATTGAGAAAATGAGATGATGATAATGAGTACTCACCAATAATATAATTCCTATATTATATATTATATAGTTTTTGTGAACGTACGAATTCATTTTTTACAGTGCATCAATTACATTAAGCAAAAAATTACCAAAACAAAATCCCATTCTTAAAAACTGACTAAACAAAAAAAACCCATAAATAACAAAAACAAATATTACGCGGTCATATTAGGAAACCTCTGTTTCTACCAGAAGTGTCACATTTGACACACAATTTTAGTAACTTTGTTTTCTTTCCTTCTTTGACTTCCCAGAGTCTGTAGACTTGCGAGCCGCTTTTTTAGCTTCACGAACTTTGCTCTGAGCGGCTAAGTACTCAAATGCGACTACGACATCGCCTATTTTCGGTCTGCGATTCGCTTCTTCGTTTAAACACATTTCGATTATCGCAATCGCGTAACTAAGACACCTCTTTGAGAACTTTCCTCCTAGCAACGGGTCCGCTAGAAGTCCGAATTTCTTAGGGTCCTTTATATACGGTCGAGCCTGCATAATCACGAAGAGCAAAACACGGTTAGAAGAGAGATTGAATTCCGGTTTAATCGGATTTTTTTTATTTTTAGGTTTAACTTACCCAAGCAACAAGGTATTGCTCTCCATTTGGTTTACTCAAATCAATAGCTTTCCTTCCAGTAATCAACTCAAGTAACACTACACCAAAGCTATAGATATCCGATTTAATGGTTAACTTTCCGCTCATCGCGTATTCGGGAGCACAATATCCGTAAGTACCCATAACCCGAGTTGACACATGCGTCCGGTTTCCAATAGGACCAACTTTGGCAAGTCCAAAATCAGAGAGTTTAGGGTGAAAGTCTCTGTCTAACAATATGTTTGCCGGTTTCAAATCGCGGTAAATCACTGATGGACTAATTTTACAATGAAGATACTCGATCCCACGAGCTGCACCAACCGCAATTTTCATTCGAGTATTCCAATTTAACGGACTCTGATCAGGCTCAAGATCTAAATGAAACCAACAACAACAACAACAAGACAAGTTCGTTAATGAAAACACGAGTCCAATAGATTTTGGTGGATTTGTAAAACACACTTACCAAAAAGATGATCTTCTAAGCTACCCATTGGCATATATTCATAAACAAGAAGTCTTTGCGCACCAGAAGTACAATAACCAATTAAATTCACTAAATTTGGATGATGAAAAACGCTAAGCATAAGAACTTCAACTATGAATTCTTGATTTCCTTGATGACCATCTGGATTTAATTGCTTTATCGCCACCACCTGTTTAATTCACAATTCAATTCATATCAAAGTTTCTTACAACATTTTCATATATATAATAAAAAAAAACAATACTCACTTGTCCTGAATATAAACGTCCTTTGTAAACACTCCCAAATCCTCCTTTTCCGATCATATTACCATCCCGGAAATTCTTAGTCGCTGCCGCTAACTCTTTGAACGTGAAACTCCTTGCACCACCCCCCGGTTTAGGACTATTCACTTTCCCATTAACTGACCCATAACCAAACATCAGTTTTTTTTCATCAAACTTTTCCAAAACGTATGAAAAAATATTTCAACCAAGATTTTATATTCCAAACCTAAAATGCCAGATTTGGACCCTGTTCCTATTCCAGTTCCCGTTGAATTGCTTCTTGTGTCAACTGCAAATACATAAATGATAAAACATTTTCATGAGATTTAAATAAAAAAGAAAGATGAGAGATTTTTTTATTACAAGACCTGAAGAATGAAGATCGGTAAGGTAAGGAAGTGCATGAATATTGACTCGCATGTCATTGGTACTTGTATTGAGACAAGAGAAACACCTCATTTTTTCTTTATAAAATCTTTACGATGATTTTTAAACGTAAATACACAAAGAAAAAGATGACAACAACAACAATGGATTCAAAGACGGAGCTGGTTTGAGATTATGTTCAACATTATCATCAAACCTAGCTCCTCGACCCAAAAAAACAACAACTAGGATTCTTGTTTTCAAAAAACAAACCTAAGACCAAAAATGGGAAAGAGAGAGAGACTTTTTTTTCTTTGTCTTTAATTCCAGAAAACAAAACGGGAAAATTTATGAACCCACCAAAAAGAGAGAGAAGGAAAATGATACAAATGGCACTTAATGGCAAAAAAATGTTTTTTTTTACACTCTGCTAATGGCAAAATCTTTAGAGAAAGAGGTAAGAAAAAAAGAAAATGTTAGTGAAAAGAAACTAAGAAAATTTTAGGACTAACGAAAGAGAAATTAAAGGAAGACATGGACCCTAATTTTGGAACTACGCGTCGTGTTTCTTTCTTTCTTCCTTTCTTCTTCTGTTTTTCATTTTCGGTTACAAGCTAAATTTGCAATTTTTGTTTGATTAATATACTTGAGCTTTTTTTTTTGTAAAACAACCGTAGAAACACGAATTTGTATGTTTTTAATATCTTCTAGACGAGTTATTAAGTTTAGATTAGGTATATGAAACGTTATAACAACAAATGGACATTGTACAATTCTAATTTAATCAACTAGAAATTTTATATTCATACACCTTGACCTTGTGAGTACTCATAATCGTGAAGTTGCAACAATCTGTACAGAGAAATTCCCTATATATTCATCCACAATCACCATACCTCTTCTTCTTCCTACCGTAAAAAGCTTGCGAGATCAGTAAGTAAATTAGAGCTGTAATGCCAAATCCGGATGCTGCGATGAACCTGTCTGAAGATTAGAGACCGGTGAGTTTGGCGAGGTGAGCTTAGCGTTGAGATCAGGTGGAAACCGGTTAAATTCTTGTTTTATGTTAGGCAACAAGCCTTGCATCTGGTTTGATCCGCTGAGATCTCGGACCAGACCATTGCTCTCGGTTTCTTGATTCAGCAAGCGAGCGGTTTGTGCAGTATCTTTGCTTTCATGGGAAGTAGTATGATCATCGGATGCCAAGTCATTCAAACACTTTTGGTTTCCTGACATTAGAGGAGGAGCTTCTGGATTCTCTCCAACCCACCCAGGACCAAATTCGGTTCCGGTTGGTAACACAGTTTCAATCTTCCTATTGGCAAATCTCCAAGCAACAGGACCAAGATTTGCTGCATATCGTGCTAGACTCCTTGCGTAACCATATTCAGTTTTCAAGCCAACCTGATAAAACATAGAAACAACAGTCAGATTCTTTGTTTACTAAAACAAAAGGAGATTTGACTGAACTTGCTAACACGTACTGGTATTAACTGCTTTAAATCATCATCAAGTGTTGTAAATATCGAAGCTTCTTGCAATGAAGCAGAGATCTGATTGTAGGTATCTCGTTTGGTCTCATCGACATTCTTCATCCCGTATTTATTCACGGCCTTCACAACCGAAGCTACCGAAAAAATGGTTTAAATCAATAAAAACTCGTAGTTCCAAAAAGAATGTTAGGAAGGTTGTATAAGAAGAGGCAGAGCTTTACCCGGAAACTCTTTCTCCCAATCAATCAAGAAGCCACTTTGGTTCTCACTATTATGGTTGATTCTAACCGAAGTTTCTGCTTGACGGAATCTATAAGGAGGAGGTGTATTTCTTAGATTGTAAGCACCGGAAAATCTAGATAAATCTCCACCAGGAATGAGAGCAGCTGCTGCTACATCAGCTGAAATTACAGAAGTAGTACGATCAATCGAAGATGGCTCAGGCTGTTTCTTATGGCCCGTGCCTGGAGGACGGCCTCTTTTGACCACTTTCGGTTGTTGTTGTGACAGTGATACTGGTTCTTCTTCATCACTTTCTTGTCTTAAATTTCCAAAATCCTTTTTAGCTATCTCAAGCATAGCTCGTGCCTGTTTATAGCCAACGATATACTATCAGCAAAAATGAAAGGATCAAAAGAGAATTGCAAATTTTATAAAAGCAAAGACAAACCTGTCGATGATATACTGTATCTGCTGAATTGTATTCCATCGCGTTCGTACATATCAAAAACACGTCTTCCTGCAAAAGATGAGACGGGATCAGAAAGATTTACTCCTGACAATTAACAAATACTCCAGACACCACCAGTTTCTCAGTTTTAACATTATGTCTGCAACTTCTCATGGTTACAGAGCTATACACCGATGCTTGTGGGCGAACACAATGTCGTAGCTACCAGAGAAACTATTGCATGAAACTAAGAATATGAAGAATCAAAAGTATGAAAGATGAAAACTCCATTCTAGCAAAAGCAAAGAGCAGAGATGTATCTATACAGAACCAAGTGATAGTTTTCAGTACAAGACTTGCCTCAAATTGTTCTAAACTCGTGTAAGCCCCGGATTCTAATTTCTTCCGCAATGTACCGAAATCCATTGGATTCTTGATAATCTCATAATAATCAGGAAGCTGCAAACACAAACTTCCACAATATAAAGATCAAAGCAAAAAACATAAACAAGCTAAACAACAAAGAACACACTTCACCTCCTCTGGATCAGCTGGATCAGAGTAAACACCATAAGTATCCTTCCTTCAAGTATTGTAAAAAACAACATCAAATCAACAAACCAAACACATATTTAGAGAAGGAGAGACACTATATCAGAGCCATAAAAGGTGAACATACTTTTGAACTCTATCAAGAATGAACAAGAGCAACTTTTTATTTGGCAATGGTGTAAAGGGCCCAGACTCCTCCACAAGAGACCCTATCCACAAAATTTTCTTTAATTAATCAGCACAAAGATTTCACTTTTATTCTTCTTACACATATACCAAAACAAGATACATACTTTGAAGAATGTCTGTCACTTTCGAAACCTTTTGTCCCTGCAAGATATATTCATCAACCACAAGATAATACAATTGTGTATATTTATTTATGATATAAACTTTCATGTTCAAGGAAGAATCAAAAAGAAGAAGAGACAGTAACAAAAAAGTACACAAAACTTAAAGAAAACTAAAAGACAAATTTAGAGAACTTCAGATACATGAATGATTAGTCTCTCTTCACTGCCGAACCATCTTTAATTTCTTATTACCATAATAAAAAAATATAATTATTCAAAACCTGAAATTAGCAAGATTTTCTCAACTAAGACAAAAAAGGGTAAAACAAAACAAAAAAAGCTTAAAAATTATGAATTTCACATTTCCCACTAAATGAAACTCATCACTCACTCAAAACTACATATATATAAACCTCAATTAACGCGCGAAAATCAGAACAAATTTTAAAAACCCTAAAGTTACAATTTTTATCATCCCCAAATTGAAAAAAAAGCTTGATTTTTTATAATACCGTATCAGATCCAAGAACGGTGTCCTCAGATTTGAAATCGAGATTGTGTAATCCATGTAAAAGCCGATGCTTTTTATCTCTCCGTTCATCTTCGTCGTCGGAATTAGAATTACTCCGGCGATTGGAATTCGGATCCGGGTTTAGAGAATTAGGGTTTTTGAGATTGGATCTAAGAAGCTCTTTTTTTGGGGGGTTAATTAGTAATTGTTGTTGTTTCAAAGCTCGTTTTTGTAAATCGAGTAAAGATGGTCTTCCTTTCTTCTTCTTCTTCGTTAATGTATCAGCTACTTCACCCATTATCTCTCTACTCTCTCTCTAAAACTTTCTCTCTCTAGAAATGGGAAAGAAAAAAAAAACAGACACATGTGTGAGTGAAGTGAGTTCGTACGTGCAGACCAAAACGTGTGTACATGGGTAACTCGTGCTTGACTCGGATATAACGTTTTTTTAGTTTTGTGTCTTATTGGGCTTATATGGGCTTTTGTTATAGCCCATTTAAATGTATTTTGACTAAAATGCGTTTTATTTACACCTTGAAATGTGATTATCGTTGAATTGACAAAATAATAAAGAAGAAGAAACAAAATGTGACTGATATATATATGTCTATGTAACTTGGGTTCCCATGTAACTTCTGCGTAAAGAACGTAGGCGAATTTTCTTTTTCTTTGACATTAGTGATGTCTGATGTGACACACACTAATATGGTATACAATTTATGTTATAGTATATATGGGTTTTGAATGGTACCCTTTAATATTTTGTACTCCTGCGTTACAAATCTGTACTCTCTACTGTGTAACCAATCAGTAAAATGTCATTACACAAAATTTATCATTGTTTTTTCGTTGTACTATCATATATAATCATTAGGTACCGCTTGAAACTGTATTATCACTTTTATACACCTACTTGTACCTTCAAAAAATTTGTACTTTTTTATGTTACCAATCGGACCCAAGATCATTTCTTCTTAATCTAATATATAAGTTACTTATAATAAAACGAATTATGTCATTTATAGTATTGTAAGCTAGTTATATTTTCATAAATGAGTTAATACCAAGATCATTTTCATAAACGAATTATGTCATTTTATACCATTTACAAAAAAAAAATTATATAAAAACTTTTATCCCCCGTAACCGCTAATCTCATTAGCCCTAAGCATTTATTCGAAACTCGAAACTCGAAACATACAATATAATGGTCTTTCGGAGAAAAGTCTACTATGTAGCATTCTTATGCATTTTTACATAAGATATATATATAAAAAAAACTTTTATCCGAAAAAATTACATTACTAATCAATGATTTTCGGTTAAATCTATCGAAGTCGTATTCATTTGAATGTTGTAAACCTATGAGTTATGACCAGATGTTGCGGTTATAAAATTGTGATTAGACGTTAGGGTTGTTGTTCGTTTAGCAATGGCAGTAATTTCATTGCAATGGTATTACACGTTTATCTCTCTCGTGACTGTTCAATTCTGGTCAACACTTTTGGAATATTTCTATAGTATTTTTCTAATTTTATTTGTCGGTGTTTTATTTTTTCAATTTGAGGTTTTCTTTTTCACATTGCTTCACTGTCTCAAACTCTCTTCTTGTTTCTTCCTCGTGTTTCATATCTCGATTCAGGTCTAGAAATATCTCTGTCCAAATTCAAGCTTCAGAAGAAAAAACATACTTTTGCTCAATCTTGTGTACAAAGAAAACAATAAAGTTACTCTATTTCACAAGTTTTCTCTACTCAAGAAATCAAAGCTAGAAGAAGAAGCTAAGGGTCTTTTTGGTTCTTGATTTGGATCTTTTTTTCTTCTGGGTTTCTTGCGTTTGAAACTGGTAAATCTTCTGTTTTCATGTGTTTTGTTATTACCAATACTATCCTAAGAAATTTGTCTTTTTTACCTTTTTCCAAGATGCTAAATTTAGTAATATTTCCCATATATTAGGTTTATAAGAATCTTGATTGTTTTGGGTATAGTCTTGATTTAGCTACTGAATCTTTATCACTTTGCTCAAGAAAATCTAAAACTTTAGTTTTGGTTTTTAAGATCTTTTTTTCAGAATCTTGATGTGTAAAATTTTGTCTTAATGATAATGATTAGTGAGTAATGGCTGGAAGTTGGGATGGAAGTCAATCAGACCAAAGCTCGAATTTCGAACCAGGGATTGATAACATATACGAAGCATTTATATGTCCATTAACAAAACAAGTTATGCAAAATCCAGTTACTTTAGAGAATGGAGAGACTTTTGAGCGTGAAGCTATTGAGAAATGGTTTCAAGAATGTCGAGAAAACGGTCAACCTTTATCATGTCCTATAACTTCAAAGTTGCTTAGTGTTACTGATTTAAGCCCGAGTATCGCTTTACGTAACACGATAGAGGAATGGAGAGCTAGGAATGATTGTTTGAAGCTCGATATTGCACGTCAATCGTTATATTTAGGGAACTCTGAGGTTAATATCTTGCAGGCTTTGAAGAATGTTAGAGAAATTTGTAGGAATATAAGGTTGATTAAGCACCGTGTGCATAATCCTCAGCTTGTTCGGTTGATTACCGATATGTTGAAAAGTAGTAGTCATGAAGTTCGGTATAAGGCTTTACAAACTCTTCAAGTTGTTGTTCAAGGAGAAGAAGAGAGCAAGGTTGGTTACTTCTATGTTTCTTTGTTGTCTCTTTGTTTTGCCTTTTGGTTTGTGTGTTTAATACATTTTCTTGCAGGCTATAGTAGCTGAAGGAGACACCGTGCGTACTATCGTTAAGTTTTTATCGCAGGAGCCACCTAAGGGGAGGGAGGCAGCTGTTTCTTTGTTGTTTGAGTTGTCTAAGTCGGAAACATTGTGCGAAAAGATTGGTTCGATCCGTGGAGCAATCATCTTGTTGGTTGGTTTAACAAGTAGCAAATCAGAGATTGTTTCAACTGTTGAGAAAGCTGATAAAACTTTAACGAACTTGGAGATATCCGAGGAAAATGTTCGACAAATGGCTACTAATGGTAGACTGCAACCTCTTCTCGCTAAACTTCTTGAAGGTAACCGCTACTTTCTTTACCGATTTGGTCAATGAACGGAATGATTTGAATGAAATGATAACAATGGAAATATATATGAAATGTTATTATGCAGGTTCATCTGAAACAAAACTCTCTATGGCTTCTTATCTTGGGGAGCTTGCTTTAAACAACGATGTGAAAGTTGTCGTGGCTCAAACCGTTGGTTCTTCTCTTATCGAGCTTATGAGAAGTCGCTACATGCGCCAACGGGAAGCTGCTTTGGGAGCTCTCAACAAAATCTCATCGTTCGAAGGGAGTGCTAAAGTCTTGATCAGCTCAGGAATTCTCCCACCGCTTATCAGAGACTTGTTTTACGTTGGACCAAACCAGCTTCCGATTCATCTTAAAGAAGTTTCCGCCACTATTCTTGCCAATATAGTGAACATTGGCTATGATTTTGACAAAGTTGCTGTTGGAGCTCATCACCAAACTCTTGTTTCAGAGAACATAGTGGAGAATCTACTCCAACTAATTAGCAACACTGGTCCAGAAATCCAAGGGAAGCTGTTGGAGGTTCTTGTTGGACTCACTAGCTGCCCAAACTCGGTTATAAACGTCGTTTCTGCGATCAGAAACTCAGGTGCAATCATTAGCTTGGTTCAGTTTGTTGAGGTTCATGAGAATGAAAATTTGCGTTTAGCTTCTATCAAGCTGCTTCATAACATTTCTCCACATATGAGTGAAGAACTAGCCAATTCGTTGCGTGGCACTGTTGGACAGCTTGAGAATCTTGTTGCGATCATTTCGGAGAATACACCAGCAATCACTGAGGAGCAAGCTGCAGCTGCTGGACTTTTAGCTGAACTTCCAGAGAGAGATTTGGGTTTGACACAGATATTGTTAAGAGAAGGTGCTTTTGAGAAAATCATCTCCAAGATTATCGGTATTCGCCAAGGAGAAATCAGGGGAATCCGGTTTGAGAGAACTTTTCTTGAAGGCCTTGTCGGTATTCTTGCTCGGATCACCTTTGCACTCACCAAGGACGATCAGACCATTTTGTTCTGCCGTGAGAACAATCTTGCTTCGCTTTTCCTCGATCTTCTTCAGTCCAACAGTCAAGATAAAATCCAAATGGCTTCTGCAACAGCTTTGGAGAATCTTTCACTTGAATCCAAGAATCTAACAACAATACCTGAACTGCCTCCGCCGAGCTACTGTATGTCCATCTTTTCATGTATGAGCAAACCGCCGGTTATACTTGGGATTTGCAAGATCCATCAGGGAATATGTTCATTGAGAGAAAGCTTTTGTCTCGTTGAAGGACAAGCAGTAGATAAGTTGGTTGATCTCTTGGACCATGAAAATGAGAAGGTGGTTGGACCAGCACTTGCAGCTCTTTCTACATTGTTAGAAGACGGTTTAGAAGTTGAAAAGGGTGTGATATTAATCGATGATGCAGACGGGATTACGCCTATATTAAACGTTTTGTTGGAGAATCAAACAGAGACTTTAAGGATTAGAGCTGTGTGGATGGTCGAGAGGATCTTACGCATTGAAGAGATAGCTAGAGAAGTGGGACAAGAACAGAACGTGACTGCAGCACTCGTGGACGCCTTTCAAAATGCGGATTTTAGGACGCGGCAGATTGCAGAGAACGCATTGAAGCACATTGATAAGATCCCAAACTTCTCTGGTATATTCACCAACATTGGTTAAGGTCTATACGAATTCTTGTAAATGATTTTGAGAATGTGTGATTCATTGTTTAACTCAAGAGGAACTCGAGCTGTCTTGTAAATGATTTTGAGAATATGTGATTCATTGTTAGACTCGAGAGGAACTAGAGCTGTCTTTGAAGTTTGAAAGTTGATAAACACTGATCATTAAGGAACAAAAAAAATTCTAATGGGAGTATCTTGAACATAAGGAGTCTGGTTTTAAGCTTAAGAGGATCTGCTACATTTAACATTTTGTCTAGATCTCGTCTATGAATTCTAGAAGATCTTCGATTTCTTGCCTTAAAGCTATAATCTTCTGCTGTTGAGAAGCAATCCGATTTTCGATATCACGCCCTGATGATTTCTTCTCGTAACCTTCAACGACAGTGGTATGTTTGGCCATCAATTTCTCTTGAAGTTCTTTCTCTTTCGTAATTAGCTCTTCAACCTGCATTAATTGAATGATACCAAACAAGAGAGTTAAGCCGAGCTGATGAAACTAAGAAAGATGATAGGTTAAGAGAATTTTGGAACCTTTGGAGATATTTGAGAGGCTGATGAGGAAGACTGTAGAAAAGTAAGCAATGGTTTCAGTTCTTTCGAAAGATCTTTCAGTAAACTGTCGGTGGATTTGCGAGCAGCTTTGCAGGTTTGGATGTCACCGGTTCTTGAAAGATCACGCAGTGATGATTCGAGCTTATCATGTGTAGCTAAGCATTTATGAATGATATTTTGAACCTCCTGAACGGTTGCTAACACCTGATAAACCAAAAGAAGCCGTTTAAATATTAGTAGATTTGCGCGTAAATATGCTTAAAGAAAAGGTTCCAATGTACCTCATCCCAATGAAGTTTCGCCAAATATATAGCAGAGGACTTGGAGATTGAAAAGTCAGCACGCGTGTATATGATACAAGTGATGAACAAAACAAAAAATCCAGAGATTAACATCAATGGCTCACTCAGCAGATTGATGTTGCTGAACTTATAGTAGACCTGTATAGAAAACAAATCTCATGATCAATGAAAGTATGAATATTGTAGCGTTTAGAATAACAGCATTTCAGATGTATTAGATACCTGGATATACTGATTGTGATCTGGGACAACATTGTTCTTTTCGAGCACGACCACTGGTCTACCAGCTATATCTAAGTGCGAGTATTTGATCTGCAACGATTAACAAGCAAACAAACATGAAGTATTCAGATATCAGAATCAAAACACAAGAGATAGAAGATAAATCATGATCAAACAAAGCCAAGAATCTGTTACCTCTTGAGACTGCTTGACAGCGAATGGAGTGGTAACTGATATATCCTTTGAACCCTCTGGTAAGACCACCTTTAGGAAGAAACCCACAACAGAACATCAAGCACCGACTAGGAAACTTTTCATTTTATGTCATCTTCATTGCAGAACATGAGATCATCATATCGGTGTATCACTAGTCAACTTGGTCATAATTTAAGGTTGTAATTTCCCTCCCCATCATTTCTAAAGCTAAAGAAAATCAAACTATGAGAGGCAAAACACTTCCAAGTTGAAAGTGAATAATACAGACCTGTACAATAAGTTTTTCAGTGACAAGGTCAATCATAGGGGAGCCAAAGGAGATGTTGAGGAAACGCTTCCCTTCCGATGCAAACAAGAAGTCCCTAAGTGGCAAACCATAACCTATAGTGAAGAACGTTCGCCACCCACCAAACAATGGGAACCTAGGCTCAATTAGTAGCTCTGTCTGCAACCAAACCAAACAAGCAAAAAAATCAAAACACAAACAATAGTAATATATGGAGATCAAATCACAGTAATCTACTACATCAACCTTTTTTGAATCACTCTGCATCTGAGAAGTAGAGATATTGCCAATATCATCCCTGTAATATATGGAATGGGCCCTAGGTGGTAATCTGGCAAGTAAATGCCTAAAGGCAGATACTCCACTAGGTGGTCTGCCTTGAAAATCTAACCTGCGGTTGAAATACGAAGAGCATGAAGGAATGAAACCGGGAATTCAAATATCGAATTAAACACAAATTAGCGCATTAGCAAGAGTATTAACCTTGAAAACTCGCCCTTGAGTTGAGCCCCTCGGTGAACAATATTATAATGCTCCGTGACCTGCACATTTCCCCAGTGCGACACTTCTATTTCCCGCACTAGCTTCTCAGCCACAGCAAATGCAGCCTTGCTTTCAAAGTGAACAACTATCGGAGAGTATGAATACTGTGGTAAATTCTTGTAAGGACCATACTTGAGCTCTGTGCCTTGTAGCTTTGTACCATCCAAATTAGTATAAGATTCGATTCTAGCATTCGGTAGTTTAATAGACAACGACTGAGACTCAACCGCATAAGGAGATAAATACTGCGCGCTTTCTTGAAGCATAACAAGATGTATATCACGTTGACTTATCTTCTCAGGAAATGGCTGAAGCACATTAGTAAACGCAGCAACTACCTCCAACGTTAAAGTATCGCCTTTAGTAAGCGCTTTAGGTAATGCAACCGAGTAAACACTGATCGAATCAGGGACTCCTTTCAGATTAGCTGCTTTCACAGAGAGTTTAACCAAAGAACGTTTCGATTTCCCTTTTCCCTCGCTATGTGAAACCGATAAGTATGCTAAGTTGTTACCAAGAAACTTAGGGAAGGTTAAAATGAACTCAGAAACTGACTCAGAGCCAGAATTCACAACCTAAACACACACAAATTGGAAACAGGACTTAGCTACTCAAAATTATAACACAGTCTCATTGTAAAGTTTGAAAATTTACCTTAAGGGTCTTAGTAACACGAGCAATCTGTGATGTTACATCGATCTGCACAATAAACAGAACAAGAAACGCAGATTATAAGAAACCCAGATAAATATGAATCAAAAGGTTTAATCTTTTGAACTAATTCGAAGTGTTTAAAGCAGAGATCAACACAAAATGCAAGTTTTACGAAGAGTGAATTCAAAAACCAGATCGGAGACTTACACGACGTTCTACTTTGGATAAAACCAGATCGGAGTAAACCGGCGACGTAAGAACGGCGATTGTTAGAAGAAGAAGCAAAAGATCGACACTTGAATGCTTCATCGTTGAAGATTGATGATTCGGACCAGACTCGAAACTCACTCACTCACAGAACCAGACCTTAAGCATTTGTCAAATATTGACCGTAATTTTCCCGGGTCGGGTTTACCCGCTCAAATCAGGTAATTTTATAGATCTCTGCCCATATATATTGGGCTTAAAGATGAGCTTAAGGGACAAGATTGGCTATGTTGATTTATTGGTTGGGCAAAAGGTACTCTGCTCGGGTTTGGTCAGATTCATACGGGTACAGGTTTTGTCGAGTTTATAATTTACATATTCATAATAGGAACTGTTAGATTTCGGATCGAGTACATGTTTAGGTTGATTCAGGTTCATGTTTGGTTTGGATCGGATCTAAGTTTTTTCATGTTCAATTGTATTTTAAACTGTTTTTCCCGAAATATATAAGAAAATAACATGAAATATAAAAATATTTGAAGTAACAATAACACCAAAACATTTGAAATAGCAAATATAAAATTCAAATTACTTGAAAATATGCTAAAATACCAAAATCTAAACTTCAAACTACTTAAAAATATGGCAAAAGATATTTAGGCATATACATACGGGTACATATTCGGGTTCGGGGTTGTGTTCTATTCGAGTACATGTTTTTTCGGGTCTAGAAATTTTGTATCTATACAAATACCTGTAAGATTTTGGGTCGAGTACATGTTCAAGTTTTTATGGGCAGGTATAGAGATGTCAGACGGGTTGGGCCGCGTCCAAGTAGCCCAACCCATGGCGGTCAAAAAAAAATTTTAATTCACGCGGGCCAGCCACCGCGGGTTGCGGGTTCTTAAAGTATGTCCAAGCCCGGCCCGCATAATTTAGCGGATAAGCGGGCCAGCCCGCGGGTCTTATTCATAAAAAATCGACTTAACATGTTGTGATTCTAATCTTCGTGTTTGTTCGGTTATCAAGAGAACAACACACTTTCATTTGTCTTATATTTGTATACTCGTAATTTTAATATTAAAAATACGACTTTATATCGTCAAAGTCCTCGGATTCTTCTGATCAGATGAGTTTCCAGCCTTATTAACTTCACTTTCAACCTGCTTTTTCTTCCTCAAATCAAAAAAGTTTCCAACCTTATCACGTGCACTCTGAACCTGCTTTTTCTTCCTCGGATCAGATGGTTTTCTAGCCTCATCAAATGAAGTTGCAAACTGCTTTTTCTTTCTCTGATTATATGAGTTTCCAGCCTCAGCCTCAGCCTCATCAAATGCCGCTTCAAATTGCTTTCTCTTTCTCGGATCAGATGAGTTTGCAACCTCATCGAACGCAGCCTCAAACTGCTTTCTCTTTCTCAAATCCAGGGATTTTTCAGTCTCATCAATGTCATCATCATCTGATTCTTCTTCAAGCTGAATGATTCTTCTTCTATAAACTTTAGATGGTTGTGATCCATCACAATTCGCTTGTTCATAATTTGCTTGTTCATGTTCTGCGTTCAGAGTGTCAACAACTCTTTGAGATTCAAAGTCTATGGATAGCAAGTTGTTGAAGTCTGATGAATTATGTCAATATAACAAACAAATTAAGAATATATTAAAAATTTGACTCTAACACAACAATTAATCATGACTCATAAAATAAAGTTCATGAAACATCCATTTTGCATTCAATACGTTTTAGTATTCTAATGACTTATCACTCTGTCTTCATTAGAATTTAGACATGATCAATTAATCATACAAAACCATCAATACTCATAAGTCACATAGTCACAATACTCACATCATCGTTTCTGAATGTGAAACTGAAGTTTACTATCTATAAACTAGAACGAAAGATAAATAAAAAAATGATTTCTAAACCAAGTATGGATCAAGTCACTAAACTTACCAAGTCCATGATGAATCAAGATTGCCAGTTGCCACGTCTCTTCTTCAAATCTGTGACTATTGCTGCAGCAAATGGAGAAGTAGGGTTAGCCGTTTACTTGTGAGTCACAACAAGTTGTGACTTTTGCTTTGCTAATCTAATAATCCAAATTAGGTTATTGAATTAGTGGGTTACGTAATAGCCTAATAGGGTAATACTAGTAGTGACTCTACTTGATCCCAAAGGTTTTAAAGTTTTGATTTAATTATTTACATTAAAATATTTACAATGCTTAAAAATTTATATGCATATGCAGAGTTGCAGACTAGGCAAAAATAAAGGTTATGTGTATGGTAAAAAAAATTGGTTTTCTGAAATTTGGTTTTCTGACTTTGATAATCTATAGTACTTGAATTCTAGTTATGTGTTGATTTTTTTTATTGTTACAGTTTTTACTAAAAAGAGTGAAATAATGAGGATAATTGCCATCGAAACTGAAAAAATTGTAAAGTTTGGATTTTTATTGACGAAACTGTGAAATCTGAAAAAATTGTAAAGTTTGGATTTTTATGTATACCTGAAGGAGCCACGATTGATTTTGTCCCAAACCATGGAATGATCAGAATCTGGATTTACTTTATCCCAATGTAAAGGCTTTAGCTTTACTTGACCATTACTTGATCCTTCCCCTGTAGATAATCCTCTTGGAGGAGCTGGTGGTGGTCTTGCCACCGAAGACGATAAAGCCGCCGTCTTCTTTCAGATTACGTTATCAAACTCCTATCAAACAATCACTACTCTGTTTCTTCCTCTGTTTATTACATTCGTCTTCTCAAAACATACATTTGTAACCTTTTCTTGCTTCCATCCGCAAACGCCTCTGCTTTTGCTCTCTTCTTCTTAGCTTTCAATTTTCTCCAAGCCTTTGGATTCTATTCAAGAAACTTCTACACTTTCTTCTCCTTATCATCGGCGATTATCTACTTGATAATCCTCGCTAACGCCTTTGTTATATCCAATTTAGCATTGGTTTCATCAGTTTCTTCTTCATCAGGAGGATACACAACGATTCTTGAAGCATGTCTTATGATTCGTGGAAGAACTTCAACTGCATTGGCTCTTGCTTTGCCTACGAATTTTGGTTTAGCAGGAGTCGAAGCTTTGTTTCAATACAGAGTAGTGAGATCTTATTACAAAGGAGATAGAGATATTGCTTCAATAGCTTTTGAAGGAACATTCATAGCTTACTTATACGCTCTCTTCTTGGTTCTTGATACTATAGTCAACTACTTCTTTTACCAAAGTTGCCTCAAGAACGACGAGGAAAATCATCGAAAGATCGGTAGAGAAGACGAATACTCGATCAAGAATCAAGATCCCAATCTCCGAAAAAGATTACTAGCTTCATCAATTCCAGATTTGATCTCACCAAGCTTTCCTTTCTTCTCATCTACAATAACCATTTAAAACAATTCATTACCAGGAAGCAAACAAGTTACATAAGAACAAAACTGCTTGATCCAACAACAAAACTAGATATCTATGGATTAGAAGCCTAAACAGAAACCAAATCAAGATCGTGTCTAAGATTAGAGGCAGAAAGAGTTACCAATTGAATTGATTACCTCTTTGGGATAAAAGAGAAGCGGACTGGTGAGATTAGTTGATAGCTCGCAGTACTGACGCTCGTAACCTTCAAAGACGTCGCTCATCTTCTTCGATTTCGATTACTCAGTCGTGGAATTTTACAAGTTGAAGAAACAATGAAACAAGTGCTTCTTCTTCTTCTTCTTTATCCGATTTGGATTTTCCTCTTTTCAGATCGTATTCGTACATTATGAGTTGATGGCGATGTTCCGACACGGATAGCTGCAAACCCGCGAACCCGTATCGGGCTAACCTGTTGAACCTATAACCCGTGACGGGTAAAAACCGCTAGACCCGCAAATATATGGACACTAAAACACATGTCCAGGCCCGACCCGCAACGGTCCTACTTGGGACAGGCCCGCGGGCTAAAGCCCATATTGACATCTCTAGGCAGGTACATGTTCGGGTATTCGGATCCGGATATTTTGCCTATGGGGATTAGATTCCCGGGTCGGGTTAACCTGCGCAAATAGGCTAATTTTATTTATATAAGCTCATATGTGTTGGGCTTGTTTATGGGCTTAAGGGAAAGATATTGGTTTTATTGACACATGGCAGTGATTTATTGGTTGGAATATGGTGAACCTTGCTGTAGAGGATCATAAAATGTTGAAACTAGGTAGGATTTTGGTTTTTCGCTCTGTTTGTGTTTTGGTAGTGTTGTTGTAGTGGCGATTTTCTCGAGAAAATCTTTTCCGGGGAAAAGATGGAGACTTCTTTGAGGTATACCTGTAATTCAAAGTCTATGAAAATTCATGCTAAGGAGAAGCTTCCGGTGAACTCAAAAACCCATTTGCAGGTGAAAATTTCACAATTTTTTTTCTGTGTTTTATAATTCGTATTCGTGCTTCTATGGAGGATTTGAGCTATGTTTGGTGGTTTAATGCTCTCTAGTTTGGTTGGGTTTGTTTTTGTTTGACTAGATTTGAAAGGGTTTAGTTTTGAGGTAGATTGGTCTTGAATTGGGTTTATGTTGTGTGTTTTGAGATGGTTTTGTGTGCATTGTACAGAAAGTGATGAGTTTTGTGTAAAGTTTTCAGATTTTATCTTAATTTGAACTTTTGGTTAAAGATAAGATTAGGTAACTTCTTGGAGTATGAAGCGAAATTGCTAATAAAACTGACCAATATTAAGTTGTTACAAGAACCAAGGAGTGGTTTTGGTTTTTTTTTGTGTCTCACACATTCACCTTTTGTTCTGCTTGAAGTTCTTGTGGGATTTTGTATTTACCACTTCGAATACATTTGACCGAGTTTTGAGTTCTTGAGAATGTAATTTAGTGTATGAGTCTAGGATTATGTTATAAGTGGTTTACTTTCTTATAATGTTCATTGCCAAAAGTAATGTTCAAAGGCTTCCGTGAATCCTGTTTTTCGTTACTTGTGTGTGTTACAAAGAGCTCTTATTGTCTTTGATGGTTTTGTTTGGTGATAGCTTCATGGAGAGTTAGATACTGGAACTGGTGCCCCGAGTTACTTCTGTGCGATGCTTCGACACTTTTTCCCCGAGGTTTTATCTCAGTTTCTAGTTTTTTTCTCTAGTTCTACTTCCTGAAATATTTTCCCACCGTAGACTAGTACTAATAGTGTAATAAATTTCCCTTAGGCTTTAACAGGGCTTGGAGTAGGATTGCATTACGATAAGCGACAAAAGCTTCGGTGTCTTGTACGTGGGAAGAAAGAGTTTCCTGTGAGAACGGATAAGCTTGTGACCTTTAACATTAAAGGGCGGTGTGATTTTGATCAGGACTTCAATCAGGTTCACTTTTTGTTTCTTTTTAGTCTCAAGAACTTTCGTCGAAGTAGTGTTTCTTGCTTGAGTATTATGCCCAAGATTTATACTTGGAATTGACCAAACTGTTCTTATTTTGTGCTAACAGAAGAACCCTAAAGGAGCTGCAGAATTTGCCTGGAACATAATGAATTTTAAGGAAGATCAGGATGTACGGATCAAAGTTGGCTACGAAATGTTTGAGAAGGTATCTTTCTCGTACCCTGAAGTATATCGACTCTTCCAAAACTCACTCTTTTGGTAATAGAAACAGAACACGGTTTAAAATCTGTCGATCTTTAAGCTCACATAAACACCGTAGATAAATTCGCTCCAAGTTATCATTGATCATCCATACAACTTGCGAAAATGCCTTCTTTTTATTGTTTATGCAACTTTTTTCTTGGATTCTTGAAAACTATATGTTGCTTACTTGCTTCTCTATCTCTTTCAGGTCCCTTATATGCAGATTAGAGAAAACAACTGGACTCTCAACGCGAACATGAAAGGAAGATGGAACTTGAGGTTTGACCTGTAACTGCATTTATATTCATCATCATATGAGGAAATGTATTAGTACTTTTACGGATAATCACACTTTTAATTCTTCCCATTAATCAAATTCAGAGATCTTTCAAATCATTTCCATTACTCTTGCAAGATTATACTAATGTGGTTGTTCTGTCGGATCCTATGGTTTGAATATATGTGTGGACTTCAAACACTACTTGGTTCCTGAAAGATACTGAACCGTGTGATCGGTACATAATTGAACCGGTAAACACGTCCCAAACCATAGCAAATCAGCTTTATCTTGCAATACATAAACAAGATTAAAGGTCAAAATGTGGTTGTTCCTATTTCGGATCATAGGACTCTATCTACTAGGATTTGAGTTTATTTGTGGACTTCAAATACTACCTGGTTCCTCAGAGATACTGCTCGACTCTATTAATCTTGAACCGTGTGATTGGTACATAGTTGAACCAGTAAATAAATTCATGCCAAACCAGAGCAAACCAGACCGAATAAAATGTATTTATCTTGCAATTCATAAACCGGAAATCAATTATGATTTCACTAACCACTTCCAAACCGGGACCATCTAAGAATTACTATCTCAAACCATAGCAAACAGCTTTATCTTGCAACCCCATAAACCAGAACTCTATCATGACTTCACTAACCACCTTCAAAACCGGGAGAACAAACTATCTCCGATCGGGTTTGGCTTGGTTTGTGTCATGGTTTGTATTAACTCGGAACATCAACATCGGTTTTGGCTTGGTTTGTGTCATGATTTGTATTCACTAGGAACATCAACATCAGTACCAAAATTCTGAGTTAAAAAGGTTGATCTTGAGAATCCAAAGATGGGGTATGCTCAAGATTTGCTTACTGATCATCATCACTCAAAAAGAGGAAATAAAAAGGATCAAATATCGTAATCAAATAGTAAAAAGAAATGAGACATAGACAAGTCACCAATTTTATCGTTAGATTTGATAGTGGCTTTAAAACTAAAATCCACGTGATCTCTATGCATATATAATTAAGAACTATATCTCAATAGTGTTTTTTAATTAGAGGCGGCCATATTTTTAAGCTTTAACAAGTGATGTCTTTTATCATTTTATCTCAAATTTTGTTTGTTATTAAAAAAAATGCACTAGATGCGACATGTTTTATCCCAAAATCTTTGTTACATATACTTTTTATACCGCAACTTGTAAAGCTATTTTGGAAAGTAATTGCAATTATCTTATATTCATGCAAGTGATTCATCTTTTTAGTCTTTTAATCATCATCTTTGTGTGTAAATGATGTCAGGTAATAAGCCGTTTTTTTAACATGTCAAAATCAATTTCAGTCAATTACACGTAGGAAAAAAAGTTAATATATCCATTGTGATAATATTTTATTCTATCTTTTTTTAAAAAATATTTTATTCTATCTGTTTGATATAGTGACGTCTATGTTTTACAAATTTTAGTGTATAAAAGGACTACAACGACTAATCACCTAATGCTAAATTGATAGCAGTTAAAACTCCTACCAAAAGATGCGATTAGTATTTATTTACTAACACTATGAGATACACACAATAATAGTATACATATATCTTGTTCCATAACGTAAAATCACCTTATACCATGTAATATACATGAGAGTACTTATATCAGTAACAATGTTCTTCCACCTATACTCATAGTTTGGTGGTTAAGTTTTTGAAAAGTTTGCCCTAGAAGTCGAGAAACCATAATTCGAGTATTTGTGATTTTCATGATAGTTGGCCAATGTGATGTTTAAATTAATAACAAAACCTAGCTCTTCCTCATACTCGAGAATCTCTTGATTAATTATATATATGTATAAAGAAAAATTGGTTTTGATTAATCATTTTGTTTCAAAAATAATCATATATATACAAGGTAAACGAAAAGCATAATTACGATGAAATGGGTGGTAATTCATTCGAATTGTATTTTGGTGAAAAGCTAATCACAAGGCAAGCCACTTCTTCAATTGAAAGAGTGCCCATGTCGGTTTCTGAATGATAACGTGAAAAAAAATGGGGAATGGACAAAATCTCAAGGCTAACATTAAGTTAATTTTGTCACATTCGATGTATTTTCTTTAAATCCATTATTCTAATTCCAACACTTATGCATAATCAAATATTAAAATCTATACTATATGACCATGAATAATGTGAAAATGATTGAATAATAAGGTCCGTTAAAGGGTTTATATAAAAGATAAAAAGTAAAATGTGCTTTACATGTTCACATGTGACCTGCAGGTTATTGCATACGTATAATTCCACCGATGCATATCTCGAAAATGTATATGAGAAAATAATATAAAATTACACGAACTTGTAACATAAATAGATTGGTATTGTTCACCTAAAAGGCTAAAACTACATCAACTGAACAATACGGGAACAGTTTATAATTACACGAATGTTTAATAATATTTTATAGAAACTACCTAAAATATAGTTAAACTATGAAAATGAGATTTGAGTCGGACTCATTTCAACTTATCAACACCATCAATTTCGGAACTTCACTCTTGAATCTAGATGGTATCATTGAAGATATCAAGGTTCTTGCTGAAAGCTTTGAACAAGTCCAATTTATGTATTACTAGGGAGTTAAATGTAACTATCTAAGGGCATATTATCTTGTAAAACTAGCTTTAAGACTCTTGGTTGTAAGCTCAGGATAATATGAATGAAAGAATCACCTTTTTGATAGAAAAAAGTGAAATGATTTTCTATTTCTCAGTCGATATTTTGTTGCTGCTTTTTTTGTAGTTATGATCTTATTATATCCGTTCATAGAGTTTTAAACTGACACTAAGATAATTTTAATGTTTATGTAATTTTAGAGAGTATAGTTTTTCTAAAAATAATCCAACATAAGTATATAGCTAAATAAAAAAATAAAGGCGGAGCATGTGACGGAAAGCAAAAGTGGGCGGTGAGAAATCGGAAAGTGGGGAGTGCACTCGAAGAGAAAGAGTCAACAAAAACAATTAATGGTATCATTTTTTATATGTATAATTTTTGTCATATAACTCTATTTAGAAACTCTTAATTTCACACGTTATCTCCTTCTTTTTCCTACCACAAATTATTTCAGTAGTATTGCATTTTTTCATATCTTGTTTCATGTATTCTTCTCTTTTTTTCATTTATGTAGTTTTTAGCAATTACTAAACCGTCCCGTGATTTCTTGTTATCAATAACCGCATCATTTTTAATAAGGATAAATTTGCTTACTAACCAAATACCCTTAGGTTATTAATTAAGAATCTAACAAAAACTAGCTTATGTGGAGAGATTACATCTACTAACTTTTAAGGTATTGGTTAGTTAATTATTAAAAAAAATTAGTTATTGATGCCAAATTCCCTAAAAAGAATCCAGCGATAATGCCTAACAAATAAATAAACTACAAAGAGTATAGAGTAATGATAAGTAAAGGAAATAAGAAAAGCTTATGAATAAGAAATAGACAAGCGTCCCTCTTCGCCAAATCTTTTTCAGTATTGGCGCATGTTTTGTTTTATTTCAGTTAGTTGTTATTATCATCTTTCAACAAAGTATACGATGACCATTGAGAAAAAAAAAGCTTCATAAGAACTTTTCATTTCTTTCTTTACGTATTAGGCCGATTAGGTGACTGTTCTCCACATATATTTTGTAACTGTATATACTTTTTAGCAAGGAGAAACTATCTGTATATACTTTTTAGCAAGGAGAAACAGTGTGAAAAAAACTTGGCGTACGGATTGACAATAATCCAATATATGACAATAATCCAATATATGAAACAGTGTGACAATAATCCAATATATGATTTCATACTTTCTTTTAAGATTAGAAACGTATTTAGATCCAAGAAAATTGAGAAATGGTCCATGTAAATGTATTATTGTCTACACATACACACACAAAAACTTGATCTATACTAGCTTTCTTCGGTTACATTTCACAATAAATGATAAAAACAGAATCTATCTTTTTCTCTTATGCAGTTATGTTATATGTTTTGCGTTTGTAGTAATGTTCTTGATAGAGTTGATGGTTCGTTTCGTACTTTGTAAACATTTGCTCTTTTGATGGAGTGTAATTTGATATATGAAATCATGGTTTGACAAAAAAAGAAGAAGATAAAAACAGTAATATTGATACAACCAGGGGCGGAGCTAGAGAAGGAGGAGGAGGGCAGCTGCCCCCTATGAAATTCTAAATAGTTTCGTTTTCCTTAAAGAACATAAATAATAACGCAGCTCAGTTGGTAAAAAGTCACCATTTGCCCTCTGCGTATCCGAGTTCGAAACCCCGCCACTATGTAACAATACAGTACTAAACTTCTATTTGTTTCCCACTATTTCTCATAATGAAATCATTATCAAAGAAACTAAATTAAATGAAATATGAGCAGCAACAATAAAAATTAAACATCGCTTAAAAGTCTATTTTGCCGAATAGCCAAATATTTGGACATGTATAAAGGGTAGAATTGGAATGGAACTATTTGTTGTCTGCACCCTAACTTCGTTTTCGTAAGTTAGCTCATTTGTTCGCTCTGTGTGTACGTGACAATATTTGTGTGGCTACTAGCCTTTGGAGAAAACTTGAAAGCCAAAATTAGAATGTTGGAACAATTGTTGAGACCAAAAAACCAAAACTTTTCTCAAGTGTTTAATTAGTGTATTAGACTCTTAGTGCGGTATATGAGTCTATGAGATTAATGTTTGGTTATACAGTTTCCTAGCTTTTTTGCCAAAAGATCAGATAAAATATACTTCTTTGTGAATAACATGATCAGTAATAGGACCTAGAGTTTGAACAAAGTTTTTTTTTTTAAAGAAAATATCCCATATACGATTTTTTAAAGAAAATATCCCATATACAATATATATGTATAGAAGTGTATATGTTTGTTTTGGAGGATTAAGAATTGAGATTGATCTTATCTAAACTTTAAAAAAATATCTACCTATTGACAAAACAAAAGTTTACCTTAATGAAGTAGTCGTTATCCAAATTCCAAATTGCCATGTCAGCTTGATTAAGGCTGCAACTGCAAGTCCTCGACCAGCAATGAGGAAAACGAAATTTTAACATTAAAATTCCACGTCGTAATTTATTAAAATTACTTAACTAGAACAATTTTTAAAAAAATATAGCGGGATAATCAGATTTTATTTAGTTACAATAAACAAAAATTTCAAACATTAAAAAAAAAGAACATTTAACTCATATTTTTTGGCGAGTTTACAAAACATAAATCATCTATTTCATAAGCGTGGTTTCCAAGTATATATTAATACTTGTTTTATTAAACAAAAAAAAAAGTCTAGCAGCCTTTGTAAAGTTTTAAAATGTTCTTTTCGTGATTTCAAAGGTCATTGTTATACGTAGAGAATCACATTTCTCCACTAGTTCAAACGTCATTAAGCGTCTCCTAACATATGTATATATCATCAATTGAGGCAAATGCTTAAAATACTCGAATAAATCATTAACCCAATATCAAGAACTACTAAACTAATAGTATTAGTTACAATACTCGAATAAATCTATTAAGTGCAAAACGTAGGATCTACCTGTGGACTGTGGATTGTGCTTGTGCATCTAACCAATTCCTTACCATGGTCTTTCTTGGCTAAGGCTCCGATTTTTGTATTAGATTTGCTTATTTTCCATTCATGCAAAATAAAATTTGAACTTACAAGACTCTAGCAATTATCATCTTATACATATATTCATCTTATGCGTTTTCATTGGAAAAAAACTCGGATATACTGATCTTAGTATTTCGATATATGGATAAGTGATAAGAAGCATTATCAATTTATCTCGTGGTTTGGTGCTCAATGGTCCAAGCAAAGGCATCGCATCGCATACGCACACGCTTCTTTCGCTTCCATCATGTGTGTGCCCCCACACGCACCACCTTCTAATTTTATTTTATACATATCAAATTTCATGTTTTCAATCCACCAAAACTACTTTAATCATCCCATCTTATAACACCTTGTATATATCAAATTTGTTATTTTATTCATTTTTCCAATAGATTGGAACGTTTGATTTAAGACTAGGTTTTCAATCTAGTATCAGCATTAATATGCCTATAAAAACGAATGTTTAATATTTAGGTCTAAAGGTGTTAGGTAAACCGTAAAAATCCTAGTTTGGATTTGGAACAATGAAAGGAGTATTAAGTTTTTAAAATAACAAAAATCGTGATACTTTTGTATATATTTGCTCGTTCATACTAACATTATTATTTGATTTAGGTAGGTTGAAATTTCTTTAGACTTGTTTAGTTGACACAAATTACTTGCACGTAAAAACTTGAGAGCGTACAAAACATTCAAGAAAATGACTTAAAAAAACATATACCAGTAATTTTCATGAATCTTTTGAATTGAGTCCTTGACTAAAGCCGGCAACAACAATTTACGAAAATAACCTTTATAGTTTATACTAGAGATTATTACTTTTAGACACACTTTATATGAAAGTAATTGTCAAAAGAGGCACTTTCCACTATCAAGGCACTTTTATGGGAGAAAAAGACATGTATACCCTTTTCTTTTTCTTTTTACTAAATTCATGGCCCACTCTCTTCTTCTCTTCTTCTCTTCTCATTTTTTTTGTCACTTTTCTCCTTTCTTTTTCTGATTTTTTTTCCCTCTTTTCTCATTTCTAACTTTTTAGCTTATCTTTTTTATCTTTTTTTTTAATTTTAATTAATGCAACTTTGCATGTTAACAAAAAAAAATGATATGATTTTAACAATTAATAGTGGTCATCTAATAATAGTGGCAAATTATGGACCTTCCATTTAATTTATGAGTAAATTTAGTATATTAAGAACTCTTGACCATTAATATTGGTCATCAAGGTACAAAGGTGATGTTGACAAAAAGTGATTTTATGGTTACAGTTTTGTGGTTAATGATTTATGGTTAAAGTTTTGTGGTTAATGTAATGAGTAATTCATGGTTAGTGTTTTATGGGTAGTTCTCTTATCTTGCAACTCTATTGATAATACTTTGTACCTTATTTATCAAACTTTGTTTTGCTTTATAAACGCATTATAAGTGAACGTTTGGAGTTCGTGGACATAAAAATCATGTTGCTAGATTTAAAAGGTATGTCATCCATATGGACGATATACATGGTCATAGTTTCATGGTTACAAATCGTTTCATTGAGTTCGTTAGTCCATTAATCAAACAATTTTGTTTCGATTTTTGTCCAATTTAGTTAATACAAATTGAAACATTCATAATAGTATATAAAAAATGCTAAAATTATTATTTGATCAGAAAATAAATAAAAAGGAAGAAGAGAAAATCAAAAAAGCAAGAAGAAGAAAGAGAGTAAATGTTTGAATTATGTTTTTCTCATATTTGATGTTTTCACGAAAAAGAAAAAAAAATGAGAGTGAAGAAAAATTAATTTTTTTATTAAAAAGAAATGAGAGTGAAGAAAAACAAATAAAAGGAAGAAGAGAAAATTAAAAAAGCAAGAAGAAAAAAAAGAGTAAATGTTTGAATTATGTTTTTCTCATATTTGATGTTTTCACGAAAAAGAAAAAGAAATGAGAGTGGAGAAAAATTAATTTTTTTATTAAAAAGAAAAAACATTCAACATATGTGGTCCTCAAACCATGTGGAACAAAAAAAAGGATAGTTTGGTCACAAACTTGGAGTAAAATATAAAAAAGTGCTCCAATATCAAAAAGTATCTATAAAAGTTATTACTTTCTAAAAAGTGTGTATATGTGTAATCAAAATATCAAAATATCAAACTTAACACGATCTCTATAAATAACCTTTCCTCTATGTCTGCCCTAAAAACGATCACACTCTTAAAACCCTCTCCATTTCTCTAACCAACCAATCACAATTCTCTCTCTCTCCTCTTCTTGTTTCTCTCTATAGACTCTTCAATGGCTCGTCTTCTCTTTCGTCTACTTCAAGAAACCAACTCTTCATCTCCGGTACAAGCTCCACCGGTTGTAAACTCCGAGCTTGTAGTAATCATCGCAGCTCTTCTATGTGCAGCGATTTGTTTCCTCGGTTTAGTCGTCGTCTCTCGATGCGCTTGGCTCCGCCGTCTCGCTAACAGAACAGCCGCGAACTCTGACCAGACTCAACCACCTCATGTAGCTTCTGCGGCTAACAAAGGACTAAAAAAGAAAGTTCTCCGATCACTACCGAAGGTAACTTACTCGCCGGAATCTTCTCCAACGGAGAAGCTAGTTGAGTGTGCGATATGTCTGACGGAGTTCGTCGCCGGAGATGAGCTTAGAGTGTTGCCGCAGTGTGGTCACGGTTTTCACGTATCGTGTATTGACACGTGGCTTGGGTCCCACTCTTCTTGTCCCTCTTGTCGTCAGATTTTGGTGGTTACCAGGTGTCATAAATGTGGAGGGTTACCCGGTAGTTCAAGCTCAGGATCAGAACCCGATACTTGAATCAAGCAAGAAGATGATCCTAATAATTTCTTACCTTAGATTCTTTTTTTAGAATTTTAAAAAGTGTTCCTTATCATTTTAAAAAGGATAATGTTAACTCTGTTCATGTAAATATTTATTTATTGTAAATGTACTGGTGGAATGGAAAAGTTAATGTCATGGAAGAAGCCTTTATTTATTTTAGATTGTAAATTAATTATCGGTCATTGACATCGACATGTTTTGTGCACTAACTAGAGAGTAGAGACCATGGAAAAGTAATAAGAACTTGAAACCACATAATTCACCAATCCAAATCACATTTTTGTACCAAACAACCAAGTACTAATTGATTCCATTTTTTGTCTGCACTCGTTGTATAACGTGGATGGATTCATTAATGGTACCGATACTATATACTACTTCAGATGGTACTTCTATATATGTCGTGCCAAAATCCAAAAGCACTCAGAATCTAAAAGCACTTGTATATATGGCCTCTTCTATATATCAACATTTCCTCGTAAAAATTTTGTATAACTATTTCAGAAAATAACAATTTCATGTAAGTACATAATGTATAGTTTACGTTTGATATATGATTATAGTCTACCGAAAATATTGTTACATGAATATGAATTGCTAAACAAATTCGATTAACTAATGGAATATTCCATAATAAATGGGAAAGTAGACAAATGGACCAGTGTGCGTGAAACAGATGCTGTGATGTGTATTTGTGAGAGTCTTCACTTTTCTCTTTTCCATTAATAAAGCAACAAACTAATTGTCGGGTTTTTTAATTCATTCATGTTTGTTTTTGTTAAAAGCATTTTTTTAAATATTGGGAACACGAGCCTGTATAATCCCACATTCCCACTAACTTATGAAACGGGACTTTAAATTATTAGAACTTCGAAAATGACCATGAATATGGTTATTTTGTCGTCGAACATTGACCTAACAAAAGATCGCCAAAATCTTGTTTGTACAACTAAAGTGCGAGTTAAGACCATTAGAACTTAGTTTAATAATAATTAGTCAGATGTAGATAATTACATACTCGAAGAAAATCCCAACTATATGGATTATTTATCTTTCTTCAAGTAGCCATTGAATAAATCACATAAAAATAATGATGGTCCACCATAGCGAGCTCATCACGAGTTTTTCCACTATGGAAAGTGCCTCCATGTGCTAAGTGCTAATCTTATTTAATTTTTATATTTGAAAATGAAGTAAATTAAAGAGATTGCATAATCGACATTGAATATAGCAATTTTATCACCAAAAATATCCATCAATATTTTCCTCTACCAACTATAGCTTTGATCTCGTAATGGCAATGCTCCATAATTGATATTTTTTAGCTGAAAGCATGCTATATATTACCATTACATACTTAAAGATATTTTGATTATATGATGGGTTACTAATCTCCAAGTATTTATGCATTATTTATACATGTAGACGGCATTGAAGTTTAACCTTCTGGGATTTTATATTCGCTTGCACACACTTATATAAATAGTTACTTTTTTAAACTGTCATTTTCTAGCTTATACATATACTAGAAATTTGACCAAAGTCGATCTATCAGACAAATAAATCATCTTTTAGAAAATGTAACACGGTATTTGATATTTGAATTAAAAATATAGAGCTATGGTTAACTGCGTTATTTCTTTTTTTAATGTAATGATAAAGTGTTCTTTGTATATTATACGTGCATGCATATGCATGATCTGTTATCTACAGTAGAACCTCGATAAATTAATAATGTTGGGACCGAGATAATTTATTAATTTAGAGAGAATATTATTTTATCGATAAATTAATAATTATTAATTTATAGAGAGAAATCCGTTTTAGGTAAGATTTTTCTTAATTTGTTTTTTTTAATAATTTTATATTATGAAATTTAATGAATCTATTTGCAAATTGATGAAATTTTGATTAATTTTTTGATTATCGCAATAGAGTGGATGATATTATCATAATAGACGATCAAACTAAAATGGTATACTATGTATAAAATTTATAAAAAATCATAGTTATTATCCCTAATGTCGATGAATACATTTAGAAAGCATTATTATAAATAATCAATTATTTTGCCTATAATTTTTACAAGTTTATGGTAAAGATCGAAAAAACAATTATAAAAGTTTTTGTAACACTTAAATTAAAAGATAATGAAATTTTCATTTTTAAGTTAAAACAAAATTCACTAAAACCATGTTTAGTACATTGTCATATATATACATAATTATATATGATTATTAATTTATACTATTATTGGGACCATATTTTACATAGGAGTTTCAAAAAAATTATTATCTTATCATTTTATCAAATTGAGTTGATTTTTACATTGGCCCGACTCGGGACCGGAATAATTTATTAATTTATAGTGTTTATTAATTTATCAAGTATTAATTTATCGAGGTTCTACTGTATATCCTTTGGTTTTATCTCCATGGATAGATGATAGCATTATATTGCCTAGCTAGCCTTCTAATCATATAACAAAATTATAATATTTTCTCATTTTAAATATTACTGAATATTTATTTCTATTGAATCACAAAGAAAGAGTATGATATAGAAAGTGAAGAGATTCTTTTTGTTTGTTAAAAGGAGCTAGGAACTATAAATTCTTATTGAAAAATGATGAGACCAAAATTTCCAATCTGAACCGAGATTCCCACATTCTTGTTTTTGCATTGTTTGTTAGCTACATTTTATTTTATTTATTATGAATGCTTTATTCCCTACCTAGTGGTGTTATAGTTAAATGAAATCATCATAGGTTGAATATTTTTGGAGGTTTATAAAGTGTACATACAAAATATTTGTTTCAAAACTCAACGTAAAGTTCAGTTTGGGCCTCGTTGATTTTCAATGGGCTTTGTAGTTTGTAGCTAACCAAAAAGAAAGTTTAACACACTTATGAGAAATCCAATTTTTAAAAATTCACTGCCATATTTCCTTTTTCTTGACGGATAGTTTAACCAATATCATGCATTTAATGAAATTTATACAGATAATCCATCCAAAGAAAAACAGATAAAACAATGACGTCAGAATAGTCACAAATAATATTCGTATTTATGACATCACATTGAACAGTGCAACGCCCACAAATACAGTTCATCAAAAGTAACACACTAATAGCTTTTACCTGCAAGGCTGCAGCAATACATAACTTAAAAAAATTTAAAACCAGAAAAGGCCCTAATCTACAACAAAAGATTTGGATCTTAGTAGTAATAATAATAATATATTTTACAAAAGGCTAAAACCAAATATATGATCCAAGGGCCAAGATTTTCTATAGCTAGAAACCTAAAGGACATGGAGAATCTAATAGCATGTGAAATGGTCCAGGAGAAGACGAAAAACCCAACAGACTGTAACTTGCTTCTTGTACGATAGGGGTTTCCAAGTAATCTCGTACGTCCAATTCGTTATTACCAACGTTCAAAGATGGTTCTGTCTTCACACCAAAGTTGTCGTCTTGCTCGATGATTCCGTTGAGATGAGACATGACAGGGTTGATTAGGGCTTTGAGCTCGTCGATGTTGTGTCCTGATGATCCATAATGGATAAGGTTGTTATTGTAGTTTTGGTTGTGGTCATCGTAGAGGAGTGATGATGGGAAGTTGGTTTTGGAATGTTCTAAAAGAGGTGGTAAAGTTTCATGATGATGATCATAATGGTTATGGTGATGATGTGTTGTTGAGAGTGATGAGTTATATATGTTGCTGATTTGGTTATGGATTCCACCATTTTTTCTATCTCCTGTTTTATTGAATACCCTGCAAATCACCCATTCCTCCTGAAATAAGAAAAAAAATCAAAAATGTTATACAAGCTATATAAGTTAAATTATACTATATGAATATAATTCTACTAAGACCATCCTTAATGGTTACACTTTCATTAGGTTCTTAATTTCTTTTATTTTAATATTTTTATTTAATTTAATTAGCAAAAAATGTATCCACCAATTGAAACATTATAAATGGCATGAGAGTGTTTTCAAATTGTGAAGAAAGGTTCTATGTACGAAGATTTGACCCTTTCTTCCCCTCTCTCTCTCTTGCTTTTCTATTGCTTTTTAACTATTCCTAACTATGATCTTGTTTGAAATGTGAGCCTGACAAAATGATTTATGTTGATAATTGGTGTGAGGATAGAAAGAAAGAAAGCAAAATAGTGATGAAAACGACACAACAGTAACAGGAAACGGCAAGGTGTTTGGTGTTGACATCCACACGTACATGTTTTTATCAAATCTATCACATCTAAAACCTGCTCGCTCTCCCATTACTAGCCAAACAAAATAGTGACAATACTAATAGAAAAATGAGTTTCGTTTTAAAAAACAAAAACAAAAACAAATGATAAATGGGAAAAGTGAAAAGGTTTTAGGTTAAACCTTTCTTGTCAACATATTGTTATAAAAAGTCAACTCACCAATCGAAGTTAATAGTGTTAACAAATATACTTAAATCTTGTCATTTATTTAAGAGACGCACGTGTAAGAGTAAAACAACAGGGTTTACTTATAATGGAGTTATCAGTTTTAACTTTTCTATCCATCTTTTGGTTCCAAAAAGTCAACTCATAAATTGACAATAGAAAAAACAAATTTCTTTTAAATGTACTACTAGTATATTCAAAGTATTAAGAGACACCACACGTGTGGGACTAAAGTAATAGAGTTTGCATAATTTACCTTACACGAGTGACGGTGTGAAAGGTCGGTTTCAAGGCGATACTCATGCATGACCCATTTCGTCTTAAGGCCACGTGGAGCTCTTCCTTTGTAGAACACCAAAGTCTTCTTCATTCCGACAAGAGCTCCTCCTCCGCCGCCCCCACCGCCCCCACCGCCTCCGGCGAAGACTTCCTTATCTTTTCCGGTAGCTTTCCAATATCCAGCAGTAGTGGCTCTATTAGTCCTTAGCCCCGTTGGATATTTCCTATCCCTTAGACTATAAAAGTACCATTCTCTCTCTCCCATCTTCGCCATTTCTACATATAACATATCCAACAAAAAAAAAACATTAAACTCTACTAATACAACAAATCCAACCAAAAAACATTACACTTTACTTTACTAAATGAATGTTTTAGTTAGAGGAAAGAAGAATGATTCTTAACAAAACAAAACAAAAAAGAAGAGTGAATATACTTTCACAAGACATTTCTTTAGTATACATGAATGTCTTGTGAAAGTATATGAAAGGTTTACTAAAGAAAGACCCTTTTTAGTTAGAGAAAAGAAGAGTGAATATAGTATATGAATTTTTACCGGGGAGTTCCCAAGGCTCGCAACGGTTTAGGTCAACTTCGGTGATGTGAATACCACAAAGACCTCCATGGAAGACTTTTGAAGCTAAGTAGAATGTAATGAGCTCTTCGTCGGTAGGGTGAAACCGGAAGCCAGGTGGTAAACCTCTCTCGTTTCTTTCTTCTCCGGCTAGTTCACTCAACACATCTTCCACAGCAAGCATCATCTTTTGAAAGTAATAACCGAAATGAGAAAGAGACTTTTAAAAAGTTGTTTTTACACTGAAGAGACACTACAAAGAAGAACAAAAGAGAGCAATGATAGAAAAGGTGATGGTGAGTTTAACCTTATCGTGTGCAAGATTATAATTTATATACAAAAATGGCACATAAATCGATAATATTTTAGATAGATAGAGAGAGAAAGAGTGTGTATGTAGAGGTGTGTGTGTGTATAGATGTGTAGATTTTGAGTGTTTGAGGTTAGAGGAGCATTGATGATAAAGGCTGTGAAATTCAGGGAGCAGTGAGGCTGCTATTTGCCCTCACCTGGGGAGCTTTCAGGAGTCTCTTTTTATTTTTTGTTTCCATTTTTATTTCACATGCAAAGCAAATAAATTAATTGTAACATTCTCTACAATTGTAAAAAGACAACTTTTTGCCGTTTTGTGTTTTATCACTATACTGCTCTAGCGAAATTCTTGTGGTCTTGTGGAGTTTTTGATTGAGACCGTGTGATGTTAAGTTATGATCTTTCGTTAATGACTACTCGATTGGTCAATGGATCATTTCAGTCACATTTTATAATTGTTTTTATACTTTATTTAAGTCTACATGTTAGAAATGACTAATTAGTGTATCATATAATTCAATTGGTGTTGACGTTTTTGGCTTTTCTGTTTATTTTTTCAGCAAAAACTTGACATTTGTATCCTTGTTATTTTGACTAAAAATGAAATAAAACTGGCTGTTAAAGCACATCTTTAATTTGGTGGATAGTTGAATAAAAATGCCAAGACCCATCAACTATTAAGATTTTTTTTTTGTTAACAATGCTATTAAGATTTTTCATCTAAACATTTCTTGTATATGTTAGTGCTTTATCATCTCTTCAAGTTGATCCTACCTTCCACGAAAGTTTCATAGTAGTATTTCTTATGATCAATTTGATCCAAGTGTTATCATATACTAACATTTTGAGGTTTTAAAATGAGTAAACCGTTACACCAAATATACTAATAATGAGGTTATCTCATACTGATCGATTTCTCTACCCAACAAAAAAAAAAGATTGGTGTCGCAGTTAAAGTTTCAGAATTCAAGAAATGACATTAAAGAAGTTTGCATTTTATGGTTATCAACAAAATGAAAGGAAATAGATTTTACTTTAAAGAAGAAAAAGGAAAAGAGTGTGCAGTAAATATGGCAGAGGTTTATGCGTGCGGGTGTAAGCATATCATTATACATTCATGAGTCAGACCTTTTTATTTTCTCATTATTTTATACACATTCCCCCTGAGATCCCAATTCTTTTCATTTTCTATTTCTTTTGTTACTGAACCAGTACTACTATTTTTCAACGGTTAAATCAATTCTGTTTTACAAATTTTTAAATGGTTTTGTTGGATAATACACTCTTCCTCAAAACATAAAATGGGTGTTAACATGTACCATGGAAACACCTCTATAGGTCTCGATTGTTTGTTTTTTTCCGTTTGTATTTAGTGTGCATTTTAAACAAAATTATATTAACTATAGATGCACAAGATGAACACACACACACATTTGTTTGTGTATCTGGCATTTGTAATTGGGAAAAATATAAATTACAAATAAATTAAATTTCACATGTAAAAGCAACACCAAAATCAGTAACTAAACCATCCTAAACCGCTTAAATAAATTAAATCAACCACGAAGCTCAATTCAGTTTTTTTCTTCCACCAAATTTTGGGATTTTTTTAGTTTTTTGGTTTTAGAAAAATAGTAATCAACTGATTGTGGTATAGTGATTGAAAAAATCAATAGAAATGCTTTTATTTGCCAGAATTTGAATCTTTTCACTGCCATTTCAATGACTTTTGGTCATTTGAACACATTTTTATGAATTTTGGCATGGATTCTTCCGATTAATCAAAAGAAATAGTGTTGGTTTATGTTCATATTTTTTTAACCATATATAGTTATCAATTATCAGATTAATTTAAGTTTTTGTTTATTCTTCATTTTTGGTTAATTTGCTTATATAAAAGGAAGCATCGATTTGTCTTAATATCTAAGGGTTGTAACCATTTTAACCAAACAACTTATATTACTTTTTCAAAATAATATTTTCGATTTGGTTTAAATCAAATATGTTCGATTTATCCAAGATCAACACTTTAAAGTTTAAAAAATTGTTTAACAAGTGTTTCGTTTAGTGTCTTAACACACTACATTTTAACACTATTCTTATGTGATACAACATAGAAAAGATATAGCATAATGTTGTGCTTGGAAACGATGTAAGAAATGATCAAACTCGACGTTGGATGCATGACACTACAAAACAAGACTTACGATTTTAATGCTCCGTTTCTGCTACCTGAAACTCTTTATTTCCATGTATTTAAAAGGAGGACAAATAATTGTAATGAAATCTATTTAATTCACATAGTCGATATTATTATCAAATAGGAGTATGAAATAAAACTAAACAGTACAAGATAACAGATGTCGGCGGTGGCACGTGTGTAGAATGATATAAAAATCAGGTAAAATTATAATAAATGCAACGTACTATACACTATCTATCTCACTATAATAAATATTAACTGCCCACACGATCTTATGTTAAATCTCCCAAGTCTTTCTTTTACCCTAACCCCTACACAACCCTATAATTTATGTAAAATCTATTTTATAGAAGTTAAAAAAATTACATATTTCAACAAATGGTTCATCCAATAATTCAAAACCTGCTGTACTTGCATAGGCTTACCTAAGCCTATTCATTATTAAAAGCTTATTATATTTAGTTTTTTGTACTATTTTAAAATCTTAAAATTATTTTTCTCCAGGGGTCTATCTTTCTAGCTCTGATGATATATTTCTGTGTCTCTCTTTTTATCCTTTTTTACTTTCTTAAAAATTGTTATTTTTTCTATATTTCAGTTAATTATTGCCCAAGTGATACCGTCGGTCTACCATATACTATAGTGCTGTTTCTCTGCGTCAAAAACAATATTATTGGCCCTGTCAACCAAATAGTAAAAAAATTATTTTAATGGTATACAGTTAAATTTATTTTTTTGGTATTATATCAGTAAAGCAGTAAGGGCTGGTATCCTTTGAAAATCTTTTTATAGTACGTAAGTCATTTCAGTAACACTATTTCATATATTTTGTTCTGAAATAGATTAATTAAAGTTAAAGCACTTAACAAGCAGAAACCGGTACTCGTTTCTATGTAACAGAACTAATGTGTATAAAATAATAGTCCATTTTGTTCAGAATTACTGGGCTAGTAATACTACTGTAATAGTATAGTATATGTGATACTAAACTTTGAGATATTAGGTGAAACAAAAATCAGTAAAATGAATATAGAATACTGTTTGTCACACTTCTCTTATAGTATATGTCAATCAGATGACAAGCTAAGTTAGGGGGTCCATCGCTCGTCTTTGTCTGTTTGTATTTAATATGTCTGTATGAAAGTCCATTTGAGAAATTTTAGCATAGAAAAATGAACAAAAAAAACAAAATTATCGTTAGAGAAAATACCAAGTTGGAACGTGTTAACTGCGATTAGGTGTAAAATATCAGCTACAACTATAATCATTTGCAAGATATAGACATATACTCTAATGTTGTGTGTTAGTATTGTCGTTAAGTTACTATACGAATTTAAATTTGCACATTGCTTATTGTTTACAAATATAAATATCACGGATCAATATACATAACATTCTTGTTTTGATCGTTTCACAAATTCAAATTAACTTAGTAACAATGCCATATTTAATTTAAATTTTTTTTTTTTTTTTATTATTTACTTGTTTTAAAAAAATCAAAAGTTATACCCAAATAGATGGTTTATTATAAAAGATAAATTTAGAATACAACTGATTACATAAAACCAAATTGTTCTGTTTTTCCCTCTTTCTTAATTCGACTAGATACAAAAACTAAATAAGTCACTCTCCATGAATCACTCTAAATCTTGAGAAAAAAAATGTACCAAAAGAGGAAGTAGAAGGAGAAGGTGGAGAAATAATAAATGAAGGAGGAAGAGGAAAGGACAATGGCAGCACCGACCTGCTCCACCAGAGAACGACCTCTCACTCATTTCCCTTCACAAGCAATCTTTTTTTTTCCTTCTTCTTCTTTAATTATCGTATGAAATTATAAATTTCATTTAATGTATATTCAATCACTTTTCTTTTTAACCCAATAAATCATTTTAGCCTCTACCTGAAAACGCCTCGAAATAGTAAAAAAAAAGGGATGCAAATTATTCATTAAATGAAATAGGTGAAACTTAAACTTCTATATGTTCCGTATAATTATATGATTGGTAGTGAAAACTTTACAAACATAATAATCATTTCATCATTCATCTTCGGGATAGCAATCATAACCTATACTTACAGTATTACCAGGCGAGTAGTCTGGAACTCGCACTATAATGGCTTTCAAAGAGATGTATATTTCTATGTGAAGGTTATGTATGATATACTTGTTGGTTAATGTATAAATCTGGTCCAGACTAGTGATAATTTGATGCAAAGATGGAGTTATGGAAAGACGTCCGTACAGTGTATTGCAATAAATGTGAATGGTTTTGAGGATTTTGGGACAGACGAAGCATTCATAACTATATGGGCGAGCAGTTGCAAACTTGAGGGGGACCAATAAAACCGTGCACATAGATCTCATATATCTTATTGAATTTCTGAATAAAGCCTTTTTTAATCGCATGCATATATTGTATCTTTAATTAGTAGGTTGTAACAATCCAAGGATAGATTACAAGATTATAACACTTTTGTTTCTGACGAAAGATTGATATCTAAAACAAAGCGATAAGATTATAATGTGTTATAACATGCATTAGACAAAAATCTACGTATTGGTTTAGAGGTTGATTATCTCTTAAGAAAAGTAATCGATCGTGAATGAAAGTAAAAATAATGTACTAGTTCATCATGAGGTGAAGAAACGACAAAACTACAAATATTACTTTTCTATCAACATTATTCACACTTTCGTTACGATGATGTATAGGTAACATAAATTGGTATTAACGACGATACGATAAATTTACTTACCCAAGTATTTTTTTTTTTTTTCCAAACCAAGTGGTAGTGGTCTAGTGGTTCCCACTTGAGGAGGAGTTGCCCTGTTGGTCCAAGCCAGGGATCGATTCTCCTCGAGCGTGGAATTATCTAATCATTTCCATTTGGCCACCGGAGCATTCACATGGCTCTCCGGGCCCCGGGATTAGTCGGATCTCATGACCCGTTGACCCGAGAATTAGCTAGGGAATAAACATCCCCGCGACCTAACTCGGAGCTCATGGTGTCCGTTGAACCGGATCACCCGAGTTATCAAAAAAAAAAAAAAAAGTATTTTTTTTTGTCAACCATTACTTACCCCATATTTGTAACTCGAATATGAAGAGAGAAGCAGAGTGTGCACGTGAATTAGCCTGCGTAGGTTAGGGTAGAGAGAGAATCATTTCACACTTGTGTTTTTGAGTGTTTTTATGCTAGTTTACACATTTTAATTATTTACTAGATATATTCCTGTTATGGAAAATAATAAATTAACATATGAACACTGTTTTAGTTTTATATCTACTTGTGTATGTACTTTTTTTTGTCTGTTCGCGTATTGCCTCGCGTATCGAACAACTATATCCTTTGGGTTTTACATATGGACCCAAATGGGCTTTTATCTATCTGTCTTGTTTCCCAATCAATGAAACAGACATTTCGACCTAACTGAACAAGATGTGGAATCACAAGGTTTATGTGGAATCAAACTTTCCCAACAAAAACCAAGTGATGTAGTCACATTTCAATCGAATAAAAAAGATCAAGCTTTTCATTTTATATACCCCTTTAATATGCACGTAATCAAAAGAGGAAAAAAGATTCAAGTAAACATGAGAAAAAAAAACAAAAAAACTTGAGTATCAAAAACAAAAGAGAAATTAAGAGTTAATTCAGAGAGGAAAAGATCAAAAGACGATTGACTGTGTTATGATCATCTCAAAATCACTATTGTCTTGGAAGTAACTCATTCGCAGAAGATGATTCTAATGTTGATGTAGTCTCGTCTTCGTTCTCTTCTAAAGATCTTCCCATAGTTTCACGAGTAAAGAAATACGTAACAATCACTCCCGCGATACAAACGCCACCAAGAATCAAAAACGCGATTCTCATGCGTATCGCGTTGGGAAAAACATCATCTTTATCATCTTCTCCATGTTTCGTGGCCCACAAGAAACCAACCGTGCCAACAATCGCACCAAACTTCCCTGCAGCTCCAGATATCCCATGACACGTTGACCTAAACCTAGCCGGAAAAAGCTCCGCCGGGATAATAAACGTAGTCGTATTAGGACCAAAGTTGCTAAAGAAGAATATCAAACCATAAAGAACCATAAACCCTTTATTAGTCTTCTCATGCTTAGACCAATACCTACTATAAGGTATCCCAGCGACTAAGTAAACAATAGCCATTAGAAGAAACCCCATTATCTGAATCTTGACTCGACCGATTTTATCGATGAAATAGACAGTGAACCAGTAACCAGGGATGGTTGAACAAGCAGCTACTATAGCTGCAAGCCTAGCAACTTCGAAAGCCGAGTCGTAGACGTTAGAGGATTTGAGTGGTTTGTTTGAAAAATTGAAGATTTGAGAGAGGAGGAGGTTGCTTGTGTAGAAAACTACGTCTACTAGGAACCAATTAGCGGAGGCTGCGAAGAGGTCACGGCCGTGGAGGCTGAGGAAACGGCGAGAGAAGAGTTTGTAGGAGGAGGAGGACGGTGGTTGTTGTTGTTGTTGAAGTGTTTCCGATGATGATGAATCATCAGTAAAAGACATGACTCTTTGCATGTCTTTTGCTGCTTGGGCTGCATTGTTCTCTACTAGTGCTGTGTATCTGCATGCATTTTTCAACAAAATTGTTAATAATCATATTGTTTTGATTATTTAGTATATACTAGAATGTACTGAAAAAGGAAAAGTTTAAAATAGATGTTTGATGTCAGTATGAAATTCATAATTCACTGTAGAGTTATCTAATGGCATATGTATTTTAGAAAGTTAAATCATATCTTGTTAGTTTGAGAAGATTACATTCTACTAACTTTTTGGTAAAATGATGTATTAAAAGCTAATTTTTAATATTTGTTTTAGTGTAGACCTAAAATTTATTTACTTTTTTTTAATATTTTTTCTAGTATCTTCTATACTTTTTGTTTGTCATTATCTATCTTCTATACATATATGTATTTTTTTTTTAAACATTGTTATTTCAACTAAAATTCACAAAACAAAAAGGTAATTTAGCAAAAGAGATAACATTATATACCAAATTTTATTGATTTCTATAACTCAATGAAATGATGTATATATGTATGTCACACTTTTATAGTTGATAACTTGATATAATATTTCTAATACAATTGTTATATATTAAACTCATAGTCAATTTATATTATTAACTTTTGAGTTAGCGGTAACAAAGATTTACTAATGTTAATTGATTAAGCTTAATTTTGTCAGTGGAAACAAATTAGGTTCATTATTAGTGAGAGAGAGAGAGTGATTGCAGATAAACTAAATAATAGCCATTATTGAGACAGGAAAGGGTCAAAGCCGAAAGGCCAGTATTCTCTTCGACCTTTTCTTATGAAGTAAAGAGAATCAAAGTGGGAGAACTTGATAGGAAGAGAGTACGTGTTAGCAGATTATTATCAAATAGTTAAACTCTGTAATTAGCTGGAGCTTATACCTGTTAGGAATCGTTAATACAAACAATGCATTATTAAAACTATATATTATACATATTAAAATGGGAATACTATATGGATACGTTATCATAAGAGGTAGCTAAAAGGTATATGCCACTGTGTTCGGTATATCTCCCTCACAAGTCAACTTACTTCCTAGGAAACAAACCACGAACTTCCCACTCTCTACATTATTGCACAAATATATTATTTTATGTTTATCATAGGAACAAATTATCAAATCGAATATAGGCTAAATTTCATCAATTCGTACAGAAACATGGGTAGAACTTTTGTTTAAACTTTAAAGCACACGGCTAAACTTTTTAAATACATTTAATTTATAACTCTACATTGAGATTTCATTGAAAAATCTAAAAACCTCAAAAGTTAGTAAACAATTTGTTTTTATATAGCAAACAAGTTTGATGAAAAAATATATGTTTAATCGTGGAAATGGAACTGTGTCCGAACCAAAAAAATTAAACGGTCTTGTTTGCAATCGAAGTATAGTGAGTTAGTGACCATTACCTTTTCAAAAAAATTATGTACTACATATCGGAAAATAGATTTAAAAATTAAACGTAGAAAGATAAAGAGTTACTCAAAATAGTTTTCTCCATTGTTATATATATAGCTAGTTACTTTAATAATCTAGAAATTCCTAGGTTGTGTATGTGGTGATGATAGGAAGCAAAGTCACACAAGATAGTGCATATTATATTTTATACTACGCTAATATTAAAAGAAACGCAATATAAATAACAAACAAAGACAGAAATAGTATAAAGAGGATGCATATAAGTTTAAAATAGATCAATTCTAGAAAATATCATATTTTTAATATACGGTTGGACAAATGAAACCTTTTAAAATACGGAAAATATATTTTTGTCATATACAAATATATTCTATTTACGACAGAAAATAATTAAAAATTTCAAGAAAAATTAAAAGAAATAAAAGAGATCATTTCAAGAAAAGTTTCAAGAACAAGAACCTGGCGGTTTCAGGCATAAGCATTCTCCAGTAAAACGTTAACGCAGCAGGAAGTGCACCGATCATAAGAATCAACCTCCACGCAATATCCGATTCCGGCGGAGCCAAAGTCTCCATCCCTGCAGCATTTCTTTTCTCCGACGTCCCTTCTCCGGCTGCATTCTTGAACGCCACGCAAACAACCATAGTCACAGCCGAACTCACCAAGATCCCTAACCCTTGCATCGAAAACACAGCCGCGATAAAAGCACCACGCGTCCTCTTATTCGCAAACTCCGACATAATCGTAGCCGACAGAGGATAGTCTCCTCCTATCCCTAGACCAAGAACGAATCTAAAGAAACCAAGACTCGCCATAACACAAGACCTTCGAGTCGTACAAACGGAGAAACCACAACCAAAGGAGCTAAACACCATGATCAAGAGACAAAGACCGTAGACTTTGCGACGACCGACTCGGTCACCTAAGTAACCGAATATAAGTTGACCTAAAGCGGTTCCAAGAAGAGCAATAGCGTAAGAAGTTGAAAGAAGTGGTGTTCCGATTGAGTCTTTGTGGTAATAGATTTGACTAATCATTTTCATGATCGGAGCTATGCAAAAAAGATCGTATGCGTCGGTGAAAAGTCCCATTCCGGCGACTATTATGGCTTTGAAATGGTACCATTGTATTCTTGCTACGTCTAACGCCGATAATACTCTTATCGCCGGCATAATTTGATTTCGTGTTTATGTTTTGAAGAGTTTATGGATACATATATAAAGTGAGAAAACAATTGAAGTCTCTTCATTTTAAATGTTTGGAGATTTTTTTTTTGTGGTTTAAGAGTTTATGGAATGGAATATGCTCTGGTTTGACTGCGAGGAACACAACACCATCACGGATCGAGTCCACTTCTTTTAAGTTGACTTAGACAACGTTATGTGAATAATTGTAATAAAATTTTTATTTATGAAAATAACTTTTTCTTCACCTCAATCTATCTTGATAGTTTATCTGCTTTTGCTTTTGCTTATCTTGTTTTATGGTTTATTGTAGCAATCAACGAGGTGATTATTCCCTCTATAGTCCGAGAGCTTAAGTTTTATTGAAGTAAAATTTGTCCCAATTTTTTTTGTTATTATTTATAAAATCGGATGTTAAGTTTATAGAGTTTGTTTTCAGTTTTCATTTCTGTTTCTCACGATGAGTACCAAAAAGGAGTTTCTCAAGATTTGTTTTCTGTTTTTTTTTTAAAATAATTTTATCTAATGTCTAGTTATTCGTATTACGCCACCATGAAATATAATACTTCCTCTATTCTTTTAAGTTACATGTTTTAGATTTTTTACATACATTAAGAAAACCAATTAATGCTCAACTATAAATGTATTGTTTTTTGTACTAAACAATTTTCAATAGCATTCAACCTATAGCAATTCAACAATTTCATTTAATTTGTTTTGAAATTAACAATTCAACATAATTTTTTCATTAAAAATACATTGAAAAAGTAAAAAATCAATCTTTACAAAACAAGACAAAAATCTAAAACATCTAACAATAAAGAACAGAGGGAATATATAATATTTTTAATGAGTCACAAGATACACAAATTTATGTTGATTAAATCAAATTAGGTATAATATTAGTCAACAATAACACTCTTTTATCGTTTAAGAGATATTAAACTCTGTTTAGTGTAAAAATTAAAGCGCATTTTTCAAAACAACAAATAAGACTAAATTCCGAAATCAATTCCATAATCCAAAATTCCATCTTTCTCTCTTTCTTGATCTATTTTCTTCCTCTCTCAAAATCGATTGCTCTGTTTGTCACTTCGGAATGACTAGAAGAAAGAAGTTTGGGATGCGTCGACGGAAGCTTCCTTCTACAGTTGATGAGATTGAATGATGAAGAGGCTGATGAAGAGTTAGAAGAAGATGCTCTTAATGGGAATGATGAGGATGAGGATGAGGAGAATGAGTAATGTGAGACTGCAACAATGCGAGAAATTATGTAGGAAAAAGTGATGCAGAGAATGAAGACAACATCTCAAACGATAATGCTATTCTTGATTTGTTGTCATCTTATGATGAAGAAGAGACAAAACAACGATTGCATAGGGTAGAGGAGGAAGATCCCGATGCTTATCTAGCATTATGTAAGACGTATAACGACTCTTCTGACTTTAAATTAGCGTTGTTAAGATATTCTCTTCTTATCCATGTTTCCCTTTTGCTTTGACCATTTTCTATGGCTTGAACTCATCCTTATATACAAAATCACAAGTCACTTGTGCAATAAGAAAGTGACTAGTGGAAAATCATTTAAAAGTAGAAAATAATTAACGAAAGCAAAATAAAATAAGAACATGAATTTAAAAATAAAAACAAAATAAATTGAAAAGGTAACCTCATTCTAGAAAACCTTAATTTTTAGAATCCAAAACTACCCACGATTTCTCTGAAAACGTAGAATCTTCTTCTACCATTATAAAATCAATGGTGAATTGTTATTTATCTTTGATTTCTCTCCTACACTCTTGCTCTACATCATCTCTCTTGCGTCTCTTTTTTACTAAATATTTTTACAGTCGAAAGAGATCCAGTGGGACAGTGTTAGAACATGAATCCTACACAAAACAAAACAAATAGATGTTCAAGCTTTCCACAAAATGCAAGACAGTTAACTTTGCAGGTAAATTTTGAACACACAACTTCCACGAGTTCAATTATAAATTATAATGCACTAAGATTTTCTGAAAATCAATTGATATTCTAACTAACATCAATCATATGTTCGTGAATGAATTTGTGTATAGAGATTACCAGAGTTTGGTAAGAGTAGAATCGGAAAATATCTATTTAGCACAAGAATTGACAACATATGTAACAGTGTAACACTCTTTTCTTAGGTTTTTTTTTCTTCAAAGTTTATTTAGCACAAATTTGATGATTCTAATGGTTGTGGAGAACTTCGTGTAGCAATATAATATTTATAGCTTTACGTGTGTCTTAAAAAATTCCAAATGTTAAAAGGTTAGATTGATAAACACATGTTTTACTATCATTCATCTTTGCCGTTGTAAATAAATGAAATAAAAGTAAATGGAAATTTGGAATTTTAACGAGATCAAACCAAACCCATGTTCAGTTGTTTACATTAGATTAAATCTATATATCTATTACTTCATCTAAATATTTATAAAAAATAGATTCAAATGACTTTTTTCCCGGTGCATACATAATACTAGTTTCCTATAGTCAATTAAAGACAAATATCCATCACCCTAGTTTATCCACCACCATATTTCACCCATGCCCTCCAATTATCAACTACATGCGAAATGGATAATTGAACATTAAATTAACCATCTTCGTTCTATTTTTCACTATTTAATATTAGGCCGATTCATTTCATATATATTTTTTTTAATAATTTCGTCTAAAGTTATCTTTTTTGAAATTAACCATTTATGGATAATTTTTAAATATTTAGTTACATATTCATATTTTTATCACTTGAAATAAGGAAAACTGGCATGTATAATAGGTTTTATGTCTATAATTAATAATCTAACACTAAATAAAAAAACATAAGTGAATAACATTCACCTAAAGTAAAATATGACAATACTACCCATCACTAATTTATAAATATTATATTAAGGAAAATAAAAAATAAAAATAAAAAATTAAAATTACCAAAACCTAATTTTTTTTTCCTCCCTTTCCTTCCACGCCTCTTTTATTCTTCTTCTTCTTCAACCACCTTTTTTTCTTCTTCTTCTCCTTCTTCCATTGTTTCTTCCTTTTCTTCTTCTTATTTTTCTTTTTCTTCTTACACAAACATCATTCATCTCTTTCTAATGATCCATAAAATCAATTATCATATATCAAAAATCTCCAGCCATGGATTAAGATTGTATTCCTTCTCGTTGTCCAACGTTAATCTCCCATTTTCGTCTCATCTCCTTGTCAATCTGAGCCGCCGCTGAAGATCGATAAAGTTAACTATTTCATAAATCAGGTAACTATGGTTCTCATAATAGTTAACTATAATGTTATTTTCATTATATAAACTATAATACGTAAGTACGTTTCCGATAATAGTTAGCTATGTATGTTATTATTTTTCATTATGCAAACTATAATGGTCAACTACATTATGAGCATATAGTTAATTATTTTGTTTAAATAAGTAATTATTATAACAACATTTTCATATAGTCTACAATGTTATAAGATCTCTAGAGTAGACAACTATGTTATAAACATAGTTAACTATATTTTAAAATTATGATTGCTTCTTGAAAAATAGTTAACTATCTTCTCAAATCATAGTTACAAAATATAGTCAACTATCTTTCCATATTAATAATATATATAGTCTCGAAAATAGTCAACTATATTTTTAAATAGTTATGTAGGACTGTCTTTTACCTATTTTTCTTTTTTGCAGAGGGCAAATCTATTTTTTAAGAGATAAAGATCATTGATAAGAAAAATATTCTTAAGGAAAACGATTTTCAGAGATTTGTTTTTACTGTCAATAATTATCACATTTAATAGGGACAAAATTGTCCATTATTTTATTCTCACTGCTACTCATTTAATTTTCTTTCTTGTGATGTTAGATATTTAATTTTGTATCAAAAACCTATTATTGAGCTAATTAACCCTTGAAATCATTTATCGTGGCAAGAATAATAAAGGGGAATTTGGAGAAGTACCCTAAATTTGTTTGAAAATTTGAAAACTATACCAATTTTGTTAACATTTGAAAACTATCATATTTTTAGTTTGAAATGATATTTTTAGTATTAGTTAATTCATTAATTATTCTAATAATTAGGAATTTAAATATTGTAATTTAAAATTAACTTTATAATTTACATTTTAATTAATTTAGATATTAATTTGTTAAATCCATGAACATGTTAATTAAGTGAGTGGTTTAAAAAGTTGACAAAATAAAAAGTCAACAAAGCATAATATAAATCGATAGTGTAAAAGAAATCAATGAATAGAAAAAATTAAGTCGACGAACAGAAAAAACAATAAGTCAATGGTTATATAAGTCGACAAAGAAAAAAGTCAACCAATACAAATATAAATCAATAATTGAAAAGAAGTCGACGAACACAAAAACAATAAGTCAATGGTTATATAAGTCGACAAAGGAAAAAGTCAACCAATACAAATATAAATCCATAGTTGAAAATAAATCGACGAATTTGATGATTAAGTCGACGAACATAAAAAAATAAGTCAATGGTTGAAAATAAGTTGACCAAACTGAAAATTAAGTCGACGAACATGACAAAATAAGTTAGTAGTTTAAATAAATCAATAGAGCAAAAAACCAACGAAGAAAAATATAAATCAACTGTGTAAAATAAATCGAAATTATAGTTGCGAAAATTATGATTAATTAACCATATAGTCTTTTTGTTTAAAAAAATAAATATGAGTTGTTAATAAATTGAACTTAATTTTATAATTTACACTAAACAAATTTTAATTGTCAACATATTTATATGATAATTTGTTCAATATTAAGGGTAGTTTTCCAATGTTGTAAAATTTGATATACTTTTCCAATGTTCAACAAGTTTAAGGGTATAGAATCCAATTTTCTCAATAATAAAAGTCTCTCTAATTTAGGGTTTTTTTTTTTTTACTTGGCCGTCGGAAGATAGGTTTGACCTAAATTTGTGTGATCTTATTAGAGTGAACATGAAACTTGATTTGATTATCGTTTTTTTCTTCAGCTTTCCTTTATGATGATCCTATGTTGAATTTTCACTAAAATCTTGTTTGATTTTCATCAGTGTATAATTCTCCATATCAGAAATACAAAACAAAGCTATGGGAAATATCAGCGACTTGCCCGACGATTTATTAGCAAAGATTATGTCAACGCTTCCGATCAAAGAAGCCATTGCGACGAGTGTTTTGTCGAAACGATGGTGCGGTCTATGGAAACATAATGATGTTGATCGTGTAGAGCTTTGTAATGAATGCTCTTGTTACATGCGAGTTTATGCACTTGCACAGAAGCTTGGAGTAACTATTCCAAATTCATCCCCTCCATTGGAGAAACCTGGTTTTGATGGTTTGATGTCGCATCTCAAAGCTAAAGTGTGTATTCAATGCAAAGGAAGAATACGTGCAGATAAAAGAGTGAACATTTTCATCTTCTGTGATGCAAATTTAGCAAAGAGATATGCTCATATATGGACCAAGTTAGAAGAAAAACAGCAGATGCAGATTGAGTCTATCTTCCAGCGAAGGACTATGTCAAAATATTGCCTCTCACTTACCTGAATTTTTTGGTTTATGTTATCAACTTTGTTTCTGATATAATTTTCTCTGTTTTAAAATAATTATCGTAATCCATTGTGAACTAAAATATGAAGGCAATTTCAGGTCAAGTACGAAATGCAAATACCTAGTTTTTGTGGAAGCGTTAAAATTCATTTTGCTTAAAAACAGTACCATTCATAAGATAGTCTAAGAAGAATATCTAAAGAAATCGGATCATTGAACATGTTATTACACAAAAACACTTGAAAATATCCTAGTTAATGAAAATCCACCAACCCTGAAGAAGTTGGGAGTCGAGTTCCGAGCTTGACGACAACAACTTCAAGGATCCCATCATGTCTAAAGGTAGGGAAAAACAAGCGAGGATCAACTTGTCCCGGAAGATTAAACGTGAGTGAGAATGGACCGGGCGGGCACGACTGTTGCAACTGCATTCTGAATAAGCATCCCGACTCACCAGGAATCGCAACCTCGGGTACTACTCCTTCGATACGTACCATTCCTTCCCTCTGAATATCCAGTTTGATCTTATCTATCAACAAAACCAAAAACAAAGATTGCATTTTAAGGTCACATTAACAACAGAGTTTGACAAGAATACAACTTTGAACTTCTCAAAACACAATGAATCCATTCCAGTTCTAAGAGGTGTTACTTACTGGTATCATTCTCGATACCGGGAAGAACGACTCTGAAGAAGTAAGCAATTTCGCTAACGCCAATATCAACCATACCCATAGCTGGACCAATAATGCCTTGTTTAGCAGTACCAGTTGAAAACATATGAGCAATCGTTTTCGAGTACTTAGCTTTCTGATTCCCAGTGCTCATTTTCCACTTCTCTTTTCTCTACAAGAGAACAAGAATCCAAACCTACCTCTTAACATCACAATCAAGAAAGAAAACACAAATCAACTCAAACACATGTCATATATAAACACACAAGCAAAGAGACCAAGAAGAGTTAAGACTTAACACAAGAAAGTAAATCTGAATCCTTTAACACCAAATCTATCATTACTTGTCTAAAAACAGGATTCTAAGAACATCATTTGTACAAGAAAACATATTAAAAATCTAAACTTTAATCAAATCTACACATTCAATTTTCCGAAAATTCTCTAAATTCTGTAGTCTTTGAATCCTAATAAAAATTGGGCATAGTTTCGCTAAAACCCTAGAAGAAACAGTCGTCTTCATAAAGAAGAATCTGAGTATAATAAAACCAAAATCAAAGTTGAGAAAAACCCTAATCTCCGATTCTACGAAAAAAAAAAACCCAGAAAAACTTTTCACACGAAGTTACTCGAGTAGAGATAAATCAATCAAGAACGCGAAAAGAGAGTTAAAGGTTACCGGAATTGAATCTCCGGTGAGTTTTCCGGTGATGAGTGATTTGTTCTGATTTGTGTGGATTTGTGAGTAGGGAAGGACTCGGTTAAATAACTTGGTTGGTCAAAGAAGACACGTGTGTAAGGATTTTGTTGACTAAGCATTGGTTTGGTCAAAAACGAATATACATCCACATTGTTAGTTTATGTTTGTTTCAATGAATGTTATTTATTAGTACAAGGTATTATAAATAGGTTTAGTAATAAATAGTTTATTTATAAACCTATTTTTATCTCATTGAGTATATTTAGTTTTAAAAAAATTTGGATATAATCGACGAACAATTATGAGAAAACGGTTATTTAATGTTTAACGGTTTATTTCGGATTAAAAAATGTATTTTTTATGTGTCACACAATGTATAACGTTGGACATTGTGACTAATAACAATAATCGATTATTTGTCAATTTTATTTTTGTTTTAATGAATGTTAAATAGTACAAGGTATTATAAATAGGTTTAGTAATAAATAGTTTATTTATAAACCTATTTTTATCTCATTGAGTATGTTTAGTTTAAAAAAAAATTGGATATAATCGACGAACAATTATGAGAAAACGGTTATTTTAATGTCTAACGGTCTATTTCGGGTTAAAAAACGTATTTTTTTTATGTGTCACATAATGTATAAATGGATTATATCGAAACTAGGTATCAAGTTAGTTAACGATAATACTGTTAAGAGGCGCTAAATTCTTTTAGTTATTGTCATTAATGTTAAACAATGTCATTTTATTTTATTTTAAAAAACATATAAAACCTAGTTCGATTATCGATCCCTAATTTTTGGTTTTTTCTTCATCTTTTTTTGATCTTTTGTTTCTCCTATAAACGCGGATTGCTCGTTGTTAATGGTGTGGACGTAAAGATAGACTTAGAAAATTATAAATTTAGAAATTAGAGAATATCAAATTAAAGCTTTAGCCATTTTTGTTCTATTATGAAAACAACTTCGTTTAGTATTAAATATTTATAATTATGTTAACTCGACCATATGTGTTCAATAAAATGTTATATCTTTACTTAAATATAAAAGTGGTCACATATAATAGTTGATTAAATTAAGTATAAAAGTGGTCAACACCAACACTTGTTTACATAAATATTTTATACTTAATTTGGTCGAATTAACATAAACATGAGGATTTTATGATTTATTGGTTTTTGTTTTATTTTTGCGTAAAGCGGACAGTGTAGCATTAAAATGATCGTGTTCCTTTTTTTTGGTTAATCAATATTTTCTATTGTTGTTAATCGTATTGCCTTTTTCAGTCAACAAAAAAAAAAAAAATGGATTGTATACCCTAAAACTTGTTGAACATTGGAAAAGTATACCAAATTTTACAACATTGGAAACTACCCTTAATATTGAACAAATTATCCTATAAAATATGTTGATAACTAAAAATTGTTTAGTGTAAATTATAAAATTAAGTTCAATTTATTAAGAACTCATATTTATTTATTTTAAACAAAAAAACTATATGGTTAATTAATCATAATTTTTGCAACTAAAATTATGATTAAGTAAGTTGATTTATTTAACACAGTTGATTTATAATTTCTTCGATGATTTTTTGCTATATTGATTTATTTAAACTCCTGTTTTATTTTTTTTTATGTTCGTCGACTTAATTTTCAGTTTGGTCGACTTATTTTCAACTATAGATTTATATTTGTATTCGTTGATTTTTTCTTCGTCGACTTATATAACCATTGACTTATTTTTTTATGTTCGTCGACTTAATCATCAAATTAGTCGATTTATTTTCAACTATGGATTTATATTTGTATTTTGGTTGACTTTTTTCTTTGTTGACTTATATAACCATTGACTTATTGTTTTTGTGTTCGCCGACTTAATTTTCGGATTCGTCGACTTCTTTTCAACTGTTGATTTATGTTTGTCTTGGTTGACTTTTTTCTTTGTCGATTTATATAACCATTGACTTATTGTTTTAATGTTCGTTGACTTAATTTCTTGTATTCATCGATTTATTTTACACTATCGATTTATATTATGGTTTGTTGACTTTTCACTTTGTCGACTTTTTAAACCACTGACTTAATTAGTATGTTCATGGATTTAACAAATTAATATCTAAATTAATTAAAATATAAATTATAAAATTAATAGTTGCGGCAAATAGTTGTGTCGTTGTGTTACCTAAGTTGTCGTTCTGATTATACCTAAATAGTTGTGGAGTTGGTGGTGGTGGAGTTTATTGTTTTGGTTGAAAAGAAAATAAAAAGAAATGAGTTTCGTCGAATCTTTAAAAGGAATATAGAAAAAGATTAAGCTAAAAAGACAAATGGTTGGATTAAATATTTATTAATTTTAAAAATTATATTAATTTTTGTTTAAAACTGAAAAATCAAATTATTTTGTTTTTAAAAAATAGAATGATTAATGATTAATTAGTGGTAAAAATATAATTTCAAATTAAAAATAGGGTAGTTTTCAAATTTCTAAACAAATTTAGGGTAGTTATCCAAATTCCCCAAAAAAAAAAACTAAGCACCCGAAATAAAAATCTAAATGAGGAAGAAGAGTTTACAAACGTACTAAACTATTCCTAAGTCGGACCAAATTATCTACGAAAGAAAATAAACCAATTTCTGATAAACGAAAACTTCTTAAAAAGTTGGAGAAATCAAGCATTCGTGTAAACGAGATTGCGTCATGGAAATTAATTTGCCATAATCTACCAGCATTCATTTACATGTGGTGCTTAAGTTCTAAGTATAAATTTGATATTTATAGTCTTGATTAATTAACGTCTATGTTGTCGTGCTGTTAACCACAAATTTAAGACGTAAACAAGTTGATTATGAACATGGCTGAAACTGTAACCAACCTTAGACAATGTATTCAACTTGTTTCACCACCTAATAACACCTAATTGGCCGTATTAAAAATATTAGTAATTTAGTAATTCATAGTTGCATGTGTAATCGATGTATTGTAACTAAAATCCAAGACAGGTACTAATGCTTGTTTACAAAATTCAATTAACTATTTAACAATTAGCATAACTTACGCATTCTGATATTAAATGAATACGTTAACTTTATTGTCGTGATCAATCAAACGCTACCGTGATCTCGCTGGCCTAGACACGTGTTTTAAACAACATAAAAAATATACTATATATTACCATAAGATGCAATTGCCTTATGAATAAACCAAATAATATATATTGAACTCTTCGTTGACTATTTTTAGAACAATCAAAGAAGAAACCATACCGCAAAAAATGGAGATGAAAGAAGAGGAGAACAAAGGAATAGAAGGCAAAGTCATAGCCGTGACGGGCGGGTTGGGTTTAGTCGGTTCTGCCGTGTGTCTTGAGCTGCTCCACCGTGGCGCTCTAGAAGTCCGCTCCTTGGACTGCCGCACCACCTCTCCTTGGTCCGACCGTCTCAAAGAATCCGGCGTCCATTGCATAAACGGTATGATAAATACATATTTTACGAACCATCAAATTCCAACTCAAAACCAATTAAGTGGGTCTATGTCGTTTATATACTATGCTAGATCTATTTCATTTCTAACATTATACGTTGTTCCCGTTATATATATATGGTAGGAGATGTTGTGAGTATAGAGGACGTAGAAGAGGCTCTTGAAGGAGTGGACTGTGTGATTCATCTTGCTTCGTACGGTGGTTCGGGTAAGGAAATTGTTCGGACTAGTCGGATCGAGGAAGTCAACGTGGAAGGGACACGCAACGTTTTGGAGACATGTGTGAAGAAAGGGATCACGAAGGTAGTGTATTTGAGCTCGAATGGTGTCGTTTTTGGTGGGAAAGAGATTGAGAATGGAGATGAAACTCTGCCTTATTTAGCTTCTAATCAATACGTCGGTCCATATGATTGGACTAAATCTATTGCTGAACAGTTGGTTTTGAAGAGCAACGGTCGTACTATTGAGTAAGTGCAAGTCAATATGTTTTGATTATGTATTTTATAAAATTTGAGGAATATTATAAAATGGAACAAATTATGCGAAAATCGAATAAACTTTTGTTATGGTAATTTTAGGAATGGACATGGAAATATTTTGTCTACGTGTGTGATTCGTTGCCCACTTGTTTATGGACCCGGTGAAGAGAAGTATCTTGACAGGATAATCTCTGATGCAAGATTGGGTTTATTCCTCTTCAAAATCGGTGATCCAAACTCGAAAACCGATTGGATTTATGTCGATAACATTGTACTCGCGCTCATGTTAGCGACTAATGATTTATTCTCGGAGCACTCGAAAGCTTCAGGGAAGGCCTACATTGTTTCTGATGGTAAATTTAATACTCTCAAACTTTGTGTCCATTACTTTCCCTTGATCAATTCATCTAGCGGCTGATTTTGCTGCTTGTTTTATGTAGGCAATCCGATAAACTTCTTTGAGTTTCTCCAACCACTATTGAAGAATCTAGATTATGACCTTCCCAAGTCATCACTATCTATTTCGCTTGCGGTTACACTAGGAAATATATGCAAAGCAATATACATAATGCTATCACCATTGTTGAACCAAAGGTGGATTCCGCAACCATTGATTCTTCCACCCGAAGTTTATAAGATCGGGGTAACTCATTACTACTCGATACACAAAGCCAAGGAAGAACTCGAGTACGAGCCAAAGATACAACCCGAAGAAGCCATGACCAAAACCATTTCATATTTTAAAGACAAAAAGAGAAGAGAAGTCGATGGACCAAGCATTTACGCGTGGATTTTCTGTGTGGTTGGATTGCCTATCATTATATCAGGAGCGTGGCTACCGGACATTGGACCCGTACCGTTCTTTCGAGCCATTACTCTGTTTATCTTCAGGACGATGCTGGGGGTTCGGATAGCGTCTTTGATTGTAATAACAGTACACGTGAGTGAAGCCGTCTATGCGTTATGGCTTGCTCGTAGAGTGGATCCAAAGAATGCAAAAGCTTGGTTTTGGCGAACGTTACTTCTAGCTACTTTTTCACTTTGGTTCCTTTGGAAAAGAGCCAAGGAAGTGAAGCAAGAACAAACAAGAGAAGGTCTTCTAAACAATTCATGTTTAGTCTAATGGTTTAAGATTCATTACATGTTGGTTTAAACTTTAAACCATGATTAACAGGATTTTAATCATGATTAATTGTTTTAAATTACTAAAATAAGGTATTTAAACTTTGTAACTTGTAAATTTGTGTAGATGTTGTTTGGAAACTATTATTAGTTTGAACACTCGTGTAATTGTTTATGGTTCGAATCCAATGTTATGCAATATCCAATATGTAATTTAAATGTTGTAGAAATAATAATATATGTTTGAACAAAAACTATATTTGTTTTTCAAGAGTGTTACACTAACAACATGAGGGCTAGTTCATATTTATTAACTTTTTGTTGGCAAAAAAAATCATTTTTTATTTTCATTTATGAGTTTCTACCTTTGAAAATTAGAATATTTTTAAAATATTATATGCTGAAATTCAATTATATATTTTAAAAATGTACACTAGTATCTGACTCACATAACAAAATATAAATTTAGATTAAAAAAAAGAAGACCAAACAGCGATATTCGGACATATCTTGAAACACATGGCTTCGATTTGTCCAATGGTTTTCTCCTCCACTGAGCTTTTCGAAACCCAGCGTTTCAATCTTTCTCTCTCTCTCGCACTCTTCACTATATTCATCTTCGTTCTTGTACAAACAAAATTCATAATCTTGTACAAACAAACCCTTATCTCTATAAGAAAACTTTTAATAATTTTATTTATTTATTATTACTTTGTTAAAATCATTTTTCAACTAACAAAAAAAAAAACAAATTTCAAATAAAATTAAACGGTAAAAACGAGTTTCTACTAGATTAAATCCTAATGAGACATTCTTAGATTGAAGTTCAATTGGGAGTAATTTGGCAAATTTCTCTTAATGTAACTCGTAGCATATCTTTTTTTTTGTTAAAATAACTCGTAGCATATCGCTAACATTTTGGGATTGAACTTGATAAACAAGATCCTAATAAGTACTTAGTATTTAATTAGCATAAATTGCGCATTCTGACAGTAAATGAACACGTGAAGTTTATCGTTTGTGATCAAACGCCAAGTGATCTCGCTGGCTTAGACACATGCTTTGAAGTTTAAACAACATTAAGATATCTATATATGCCTTATGAATAAACCAATTAGTACCATATATATAGAACTCTTTGTTAACTATTTCTAGAAAAATCAAAGAAGAAACTCGAGTACGAGCCCAAGATACAACCCGAAGAAGCCATGGCCAAAACCACTTCATATTTTAAAGACAAACGGAAAAGAGAAATCGAAAGACCGAGCATTTCCGCATGGATTTTCTGCGTGGTTATCTGCGTGATTGTATTGCCTATCATTCTATCAAGCGCGTGGCTACCGGACATTGGACCCGTACCGTTCTTTCGAACCATTAGTCTGTTCTTCTTCAGGACGATGTTGGGGGTTCGCATAGCGTCTTTGATTGTAATGACAGTGCACGTGGGTGAAGCGGTCATTGCGTTGTTGCTTGCTCGGAGAGTGGATCCAAAGAATGCAAAAGCTTGGTTTTGGCAAACACTACTTCTCGCTAGTTTCTCGCTTCGGTTACTTTGGAAAAGAGCCAATGAAGTGAAGAAAGAACGAACAAGAGAAGCTCTTCTTACCAAGTCTAGAGGTTGAAGTTCGTCACATGTAGGTTTAAACCATGATTTCCGCGCGATTTTAATCATGAATTAATCGTTTTAAACGACAAAAATAAGGGTTTTTAAACTTGTAACTTTTAAATTTTGTTAGCTGTCGTGTGGAAATTATTATTGTTTTGAACATTCGTATCGTTGTTAATGGATCGAATCCGATGTTATTGATATATGGTTTTCTTACAAGTCCTCCATCTTTCTCTGTCTGTTCACTACTTCATCTTCGTTCTTGTATACCAACCAAATTCATAATCTTGGTTCTTGGAGCCATTTCTTACCAGATTCCATAAGATGTACACTAACTGAGTAAAAGTAACAAATTTAATGTATGTTGTAGAAGTTGATAACATTTCCCTTTCTGTGCTGTATATATATGTATAATGGACAAACAATTACTCTATAATCTACATGTTCCCATGTATTTGATGAGTTAGTTGTTTTATTTGATTTTTTCAAAATTTGATACAAAACATATTATTATTAATATTTTATGACCAGTAATATTCTCCAGTACTGTACTTATTTTTATTAATTGAATACTAGTTTTTAAACTCCTCTCTTTTAGTAAAAAAGAATCTTATAAAATGGAACTTAAGGAGTCCATTTTTGGTTAATCTTTATTTTTTGTTGTTGTTGTCTTTGTTAATTGTGTTGCTTTTTTTCTCAACTAATTTTTTTTTATAGGAATCCAAAATTCAAATCCAACTCCGGGAGAAAAAAAGTTTACAAACGTATTAAACTATTTTTAAATCTAACGAATTATATGCTAAGAGTGTTTCCAACCCTATATCAAATATGATACCAAATTTCATTTTGTATAAAATCATCTTCAATCCAACATCATTTCCAACACTAATATGTTTGAGAACACAAGAAAATAAACTGATTTGTTGTTGTTGACCACCTTAGACAGTTAGTGTAATCAACTTCTTTTTTTGTTGTTGTTAATTATGTTGCCTTTTTTTGTCAATTAAAAATAAATTTAGGTACCCAAAATTCAAATTCATATTCAAATCCAAATCGGGAAAAAGAGAATTTTCTAATGTATTAAAATACTTATAAATCTAGTGTTTAGACCAAATTAACTGCTATCCAGCACCATTTACAACATTAATATGATCGAGAACACAAAAAAATACAATTTTGAATAGAACAAAAAAATTCGGAAAAAATTAGAAAAATAAACTCATGTTACCGAGATTGTGTCAGGGATATTAATTGCCTATATATAGTTTAACAGCATTCACATGTTATACTTAAGTACTTTGCAATTTAGTACTAAGTATATAATTTATATTTATAGAGTCTTGATTAATCACAAATTTAAGACTTACACAAGTTAATTACGAACATGGGTGAAGCTGTAACCACCTTAGACAATTAGTGTAATCAACTTCTTTGTTTGTTGTTGTTAATTGTGTTGTCTTTTTTGTCGACTAAAAAAAATATTAGGTACCCAAAATTCAAATCCAAATCGGGGAAAAAGAGTTTACAAACGTATTAAAATACTTATAAATCTAGCGTTTAGACCAAATTATCTATTACCAAACACCATTTCTAACACTAATATGGCCGAGAATACAAAAAAATAAAATGATTTTGAATTGACATAAACTTTTCAGAAAAAATTGGAGAAATTAAACTTCTGTAAGCGAGATTGTGCAGGAAAATTAATTGCCTATAGTTTAACAGCATTCACATGTGGTGTTTAAGTACTGTATATGCAATTTAGTACTAAGTATATAATTAAGACTATGTTTTCGTGCTGTCAATCACAAATTTTAGACTTAAACAAGTTGATTATGAACATGGGTGAAGCTGTAACCACCTTAGACAATTAATGTAATCATACAAGGAACGAATCAGATGAATATGGAGTATTACTAAAGATATCCATGAATATTAAAATGTAGATAAGTTGGCGAGCAAAATGTGTATGTCTGATATTGTCTTTACAGCATTCACATGTACTATGCAAATTAGTTTAAGTTTTAACTCTTTTTTTTAAAAAAAGACTCTTCATAAGTAACGACTGTTTTGGTGTTAACGGTCAACCACAAATTTAAGAGTGTATTCATAAAATTAGACACCAACGGAAAGTTAAGCAAGTTGATTATGAACTTGGACCGAAAAATGAATAGAGAGGCTTTCTTACTTACCCGTAGTGTCCACAAGGAAATATCGTTGGTTGCATGAAGTATGATTTTTATTGTATTCTTTCCATTTTAAAATATAAGATGGTTTAGTTAAAATAGCGGAAATTAATAAAGTATCTCCATCATATATCGTGTTTGTCAGGTTCGGGTCGTGTTGTCATTGCTGGTCATTGTCGAGAATCAAAGTTCTCATCGATTTTTAGAAAAGAGAAGAGAAAAGGAATAGAGTTTTGGTTCAAGCTTTGATACCATTAAGAGGTATAGAGAGAGCGAGAAAGAACCGATGAATTGTTCTTGTTATTATCAAACAGAGATACACATAGATATATATCATACAGAGTTTCCTAAAGAGACGAATCTATACAATTAAGACGATATAGACATTTAGTATTTAACATTTAGCATAAATTGCGCATTATGATATTAAATGAACACGTTAACTTTATCGTTGTGATCAATCAAACGCCATGTGATCTCGCTGGCCAAGACACATGCTTCGAAGTTCGAACAACTTAAGATATCTATATATACTTATATGCCAATTAGTATATATTGAACTTTTTGTTAACTAGTATTTTGGGAACAATCATAGAAGAAACTGGAGTACGATCCCAAGATACAACCCATAGAAGCCATGGCCAAAACCAAAACCATTTCATATGTTAAAGACAAAAAGAGAAGAGAAGTCGATAGACCAAACATTTACGCGTGGATTTTCTGCGTGGTTGGATTACCTATCATTATATCAGGAGCGTGGCTACCGGACATTGGACCCGTACCGTTCTTTCGAGCCATTACTCTGTTTTTCTTCAGGACGATGTTGGGGGTTCGGATAGCGTCTTTGTTTGTAATGACAGGGCACGTGAGTGAAGCAGTCTATGCTTTATGGCTTGCTCGTAGAGTGGATCCAAAGAATGCAAAAGCTTGGTTTTGGCAAACACTTCTTCTCGCTACTTTCTCGCTTCGGTTACTTTGGAAAAGAGCCAAGGAAGTGAAGCAAGAACCAACAAGAAAAGGTCTTCTAAAAAATTCATGTTTAGACTAATGGTTGAAGATTCGTAACATGTGGGTTTTAAACTATTAATCATTTTAAATGACAAAAAAGGGTATTTAGCTCGTAATTCGTAAATTTATGTTGTATGGAAACTGTTATTAATATGAACACTCGTGTAGTTCTTTTTCAGGAGTATTACATTTTTTTTTCTGAATTTAATGTTAAATTAATTCAAAAGAGAAACTGTTTTACAACAAGTGCATATTTTTTTTTTGATTTTTAAGCTAAAAATATAGATTAAACTAAGAGCATGTTTATCCATGAACTTACTAAAGGTTCATTGTAATTTTTTAAAAAAAGAAAAAAAGGAAAAAATGAAGATTTTGGTGAAATTTTGGATGAAATAGTTCTTAGGAAAGACACTTTAGTAAGGGTTCATTAGAAATTAATGTTAACTAATGTCTATAACACTTTTTGAGTATAATGGATAAATATGCTCTAATGTACACTCGTCATTAACACCAAACCAAGTTTGTAGTCCATCGTCGTACCTCCTATCCCCATTGCTTTGATCGAGAATAGTTGATCTCTTATTTATGTATCGATGAATTTTAGTAGCCGAGATTGCAGAATCGGGTTCTCTCCATGTTGTCTTGCATTTCTTTCTTTCCATATGGTGTGGATTGATACCTGAAACACGTATTAAGCAATAAAGCTTTGAATGCGATTCAAGTTATTGTTAGACACATAGGTAACAATGGCTTGCCAATCCGTAGAGAAGTTTATGCGTAAGGGGCACTTGGTGAGAGTAGTCCAAATACTCAAAGAATAAGCACACGAGAAGAAACAAATGATCCCTTGTCTCCAAAGGGTTAAGACATAGGACACAAGTAGCCTTTGCTCCAAGATCTCAAGTGTTCATTCGGTCTCCTGTCGTTAATCGGTTTTGGATTGCCAATCAGGTACAGAAAGAGTATTTCGGTGTACAATGAGTAAACCATACGCTTTTGTACCAAGCGACTTAGCTCAAAAAGAGTGTTACATTATTACACAAATGAGAATTAATTCATATTGGTTTTCGTTTATAAGTTTTTTACCTTAGAAATTTAGAATATTTATAAAATATTATATGCTAAAATTTAAATATATATTTAAAAAATGTACACTAAATATCTGACTCACATAAAAAAAATATAATTTCAGATTAAAAAAATATAAAACAGCAAACAGCGATTATTGGGACATATCTTGAAACACATGGCTTCGATTTCTCCATGGTTTTCTTCTTCACTATCTCATCATCGTTCTTGTACAAACCAAATTCATAAATCTTGTAACCAATTCTTACCAGATTCCATAAGATGTACATCAATCCCTGCAACTATCTCTTCTCTACACACTTCCAACGATCAACAACAACAACAACAACATATTTCGTAAAACTCTAATTTCACTACTTTTCTTTATCTGGGTTTAGTAAAAATCTGATAAAGTTTCAATCTTTATTCATTGAACAGTTCTAGAAATGAAGTTGGAATGAAGAGAAGAGAAATGATAGCTTCCTCTGTTTTCTTCCTTCCATTGATTGTTTCACCTGCATTTGCAGACACAAGTATTGTTCTAACAACTTTGATTTTGATTCCTTGAGAGAGTGTATGGAAGCAGCAAGCTTACTAAAACCAGATGTTGCAGATACTTTTCGTGTGTACACTGATGAAGTGAACAAATTCGAAATATCAATTCCACAAGGTAAAAACTATCACAAACTCTGTTTTTTTTATAAGAGTGTCTAACTAGTGAACTAAATCTAGTTGTATTCACACAAAGATTGGCAGATTGGGAAAGCAGAACCTAATGGATTCAAGTCAATCACTGCTTTTTACCCTGAAGAAGCTTCAACTTCCAATGGTAACTTATTCTTCTCCATTTTGGTTAGAAATCATGAGCTAACTTATAGGTGATTATGGATCGTTTCAGTGAGTGTAGCGATCACTGGACTAGGACCGGATTTCACGAGGATGGAGTCTTTTGGAAAGGTCGAAGCTTTCGCTGAAACACTGGTTAAGTCATCTTCAAATCTATTGACCTGCATTTTCAAACAAACAAACTCTCTTCTTGTTCATAAAGTTGTATGTATGATGTTTGTTTATAGGTTAGTGGATTAGATAGAAGCTGGCAGAGACCGGCTGGAGTGACTGCTAAGCTAATCGATAGCCGATCTTCTAAAGGTAAACATAACTCTCAAGTTAGTGAGGATTCTCTGTAGTATCTGGTTTTGTTCATTGACACAAGTCTACTCTCTTGGATCTATGAGCAGGATTCTATTACATTGAGTACACATTACAAAACCCTGGAGAAACTCGCAAGCATTTGTACTCTGCGATTGGAATGGCGACAAACGGATGGTACAACCGTTTATACACGGTCACAGGACAGGTGAGTCTGGTTCAACTGCTGCCGTAATCTCTCTGTCAGTTTCGTATGTCTTAACACAATGACTCTCTTTGGCTATAACAGGTCACAGATGAAGAATCAGCTGAACAAAGCTCCAAGATTCAGAAGGTAAGAAGAAGCACAACAACAATTAAAGATTTCACTCAAACCTGTTGCTTATACGACTTTTACGCTGTTTTTTGCAGACGGTCAAGTCTTTCAGATTCATATGAGAATGTTATTCATATCTATCAGCGGAACCAAATCGATCTTTTCACTTCGCACATAGATCAAAGAAATTTGTTTACTGAACAATCACTTTTTGCAATCAAATTCTGAGAAAACAAAAGCTTACTCCATACTTTGAAGTAAGCTTTGGATATCAATTCATCAGTGTGTTCAGAAATGGAAGAAGAGAGAAACCCTACACAAACTATATATATATGCACAGTCACAGATAAGAACATGAACATGTTTTACTTACAATGCAGGACTTGAGGGACAGGCTATATACCTATGAATGTTATACTCACTACACTCCTGTACCTGAAGGAAGTGTAGTAGTATCACGACTTAAGACTAGTAAAGAATCAGATTTTGATTCTACCATGTATATGCTTGTGTATGTGTGTATTTCTATATATGCATATCATACACCAACGGTTTTCCCCACCGAGGGAATATCGTTATAGTGCCTGCAAACTCAACCCGAGCTCGAGCCAGTAGCATTTTTGCGACTGTGTTTAGATATACACATTGATGGATGCGTAAAAAAAACCCGAAGCACAAACCCTGAAACTCCAGTTTCCTTTTCCTTTTTTCCTTCTGCACCTTCCCAGTGAGCAAGAGTAGTTTATATAACCTGTACCGCGATAAGAGCCCAAGGTTAATGAAGATGATCTTCCTCTGTTTATACATTTACAGTAAATGTCGAATAAGAAACACATACCTTTAGGAATGCAAGATAAATAATGTGCAAGACTTAATAAAACAGGAAGCCTCTGCTGCAACCTTGAATAGCAATTTCGCTACCGCTTAACTTCCTTTCTCATCGGTCTTCAAGGATAACTGAAATCATCCATTACTATCATACAAGTGATGAATAAAAACCAAATGTGCAACCACTACACCAAAAATAACGAAACGTCGAATTGATCCTCACTTTGTTGTTTGGTCAGAACTGCTACTCTGCATATACTGAGAGGAATGGACAATGATATGCGACTGGACTGGAGTAGGACCTGACAAACATTCAAAAGAGTACATAATCTAATTGCACCTAAACTTAGCTTATCCATAATGTACTCCAACACAGAAGCGTTACGATGCGTAAGACAGTAAAATGCACCTGAAGGGTATGGAGATTGCATAGCAGACATAGATGAAGTGGTCATCGCACTGGCAGTTGGTCCACCAAGCTGCAGAACATGGCTTCCTGGAACGGAATACCCTTGAATTGCGGTATAACCATGGCCACTGGGAATACTCTGATTTAATTGTCCGTATTGATAAACTGGTGAATTCACTGCACCAGGTACTCCGTAGACCTGAAGATATTGCTGTCCCATGTATGGAGTACCATATACACCCTAAACCATGAAACGAGACAAGATATAGCCTCACTTCACTATAGATTTAACTACGAAGAGACATAACAGCGAGTTTCAAAGCAAGTATCAACCTGTGACTGTGAATACATGTACTCAGGTCCATATGCCGTTACCCTGACATAGAAAACAGAACAAACATTAATGAATCCGAGACATTAGTGCTAAATGTGATCTCAGAATTGTGTGACTCACCCATAAGGATACACAACTCCTTGCTGGTAGTTATATGGAAGCGGTTGCTGATACGGATAATTACCAAAAATCGAACCACGAGGACCCTGCACATTTCCAATGTACGGGGAAGAAGCAGGTCTTAAGCGTCCTAACCAAAACAAAAACACCAACAAACAATGCACTAAATCACAAGTATTTCACAACAATGAACCACAACAACATAGAATGTTAAACCAACATAAGCAGCGTATAGCAGCAAAACTGACCAGGTATATTAGGTATCAACGAATAAGGCAACGGAGGCCGAGGTCTCCCGAGTGAAGCAAGATTACAGTTCGCACGTCTACCATCTATAATCGGAGTTGGGTCAACACAAGCTCTTCTAGCAGCTTCTTGATCTCTAAAAGTCACCTAAATCCTCCATATGAAACACAAACAGACCACTGATTCATTCTCCAAAACTTCAAAACACATAACTCTTAAACACTACACTAAAGCTAATGACTTTACACACCAAACTTGCAATGTTAAGCAACATTTAGCATCTATAGAGACAGAGAGAGACTCACAAAACCGTAACCCTTGGATCGACCAGTGTTCTTATCAGAAATAACAACAGCTTCAAGGATTTCACCATACTGTTGGAAATGACGACGAAGAGTTTCACTTTGAGTCTCCCAAGCAAGACCACCGACGAATACCTTTGTGAAAGTTGTATCTCCAAAAGGTGAATTCAAGTAATGAAACCCAGAACCAGGAACCGATTGATACGCCATAATCAATCACAGGAGAAAAATTAAAAATCGAAACTTTAATCAGAATTATGAAGAAAGATTGAATTTTTAAGTAAACCCTAGTGAAATGAATCGAATTAGAAGGTGAGGAAACTAGGGTTTACTCAGAGATTGAGGAAAGAAGAAGAAACTTAAAAGATCATTCCCTACTAATAATGATGAATTTTCCCGGGAAAATAAAAGAAAGGAAAAGAAAAGAAAAAAGTAGAGTGGAGGGGTTTAGTGATGGGCCAGAGAGAGGACGAAAGTCGGTGAGTGGAATTTAGGTTTTTTTTGTACTAGATGATCACAAAATCACAAAGAAAGTTACTTCAAAGGTCGAGTTTTTAAAATCTCGAGAAAGAATTTAAAGGAAAGGGGTTAATGAAGAAGAATCGAATTTTAGGTTTGGTATGGAGAAATTCCATTGATGGTGATGATGAAGAAGTTGGTGATGAAGGTGATGATGATGGTGCGTGATTTGTTTGAAGAGGAAGAAAGAGAGATACTTTTTGTGTTTTTGGTTTGGGCCATTTATGTAAATGATGTGGGACCTATAACATTGTATACTCTCTAATTGTGTAATTAACGTTGTAATCATCGATGTGTACGCGGAGCAAGGTAAAACCGTCGGGTGTGACGTAGATCAAGACGGAAAGCATATTTGTTGTGGAATCGTCGAGGTAATAGTTTTCTAATTTGTAATAAAAATAATAAATTCAAACGTTTTAAAAAAAAAACCCATTGATCTATGTGTGTTGTCTCGTCAACTTTTATCCGTTATAGACTTTTAATAAACGTTACATAAAAATGTGAATTTAATTTTAGTGCCGGAGGTTTTGTTCGTTTTGGTGTTGCGCGACTGATCATATAAATTAATCGCTAACAAAATTTAGCGGTTTGGTATTTTGATTTCCATAATTGATCGATGGTGGCTACGACTATCAAACAAACAATTTGTATATCGACGGTCAAATGAAGACCGGAACAAAGCCTATAGTAATTTAAAAAAAAAATTAAAACAAAGTGAGATAAAAAAAAAAGTGGTTTGAGTCAAGTTGTTGTAATTTGGTTCGAGTTTCGAATTTATGTTTTATTGGTATTTTTTAAATCCGTTGGTTTTAGAATTTTTTACTTTGCCAGCTTTAGGTTTCAAGATATCTTTTCGTTCGTCGATTTTGTGTAATTTTTCAGTCATAGTTAATTAAGATGGAAACAAAAAGAAATTGGCTCGAGAACAAAGATTCATCCACACCGTCCAAAATCGATAAAATAATGGCAATTTAACCAGTGGCGGATCTAGAAACAAATTTCGTAGGCGGCAAAATGTTTAACTTAATAATAGTTACAAAAATATTTCTTAAAATTTTTGGTAGCTATTTTTTTGATGATTTTATATTATATGGATCTTTTTAAAAATGTGTTCGTTTTAAAAATATTTGATCTAAGTTTATGAAATAAAATTTAGTATCGAATTTGTGATGATTTAAAAGGAATACAACTTATGATAAATAAAATTGTAGTTAATAAAATAGTAAAAAAAAACTAAATCATACCGTAATATAAATTCAATAAAAATCATTTGTATTTAAATTATTTATTTATGTAAACTTTATAGGCAAATAAGAAGAAAAAGAGTTTTAATACATTTAAAATTTAGATATTTGACATATCCTAATACCATATATTTAATTCTGAATTTCTTTTTTTCCCTAAATCTAATTTACTTATACATATTTTACCTCTACAATTTTAGTAAGCAAACATAAACTGTGAAAATGGTAGATCCACTTAGCTAAGCACAAAGTTCAAATTCTCTGGAAAAAAAGTAATTGAGAAGTAAATAAAATCAATGGGGGCAAAAGAATTACTACAAATGGGGGCATGATTATTTTACCTTTGCTAATAACACTAATCATAATTATTCCATGGGGGCAGCTGCCCCCTCCTCCACCAATGTGCCTCCGCCCCTGAATATAACTCACTTGACTACTTTCTAAACTATTTGCAAAAAATTGAATCGAACTTTTTTACACACATAGACTTTTAACCACTTACTCGGAAAAATATCAAATCAATGGCTAGGGGTTTTCTTGACCTCGTGACTCATTTAAAAAAAAGACCCCACTCTACAACTGTGGTCCAATGTCAACGATGTTAACTTGACTACAAAGCTATAACGACACTTCACTCTAATGGTTAGAGCATGTGCATTACCCATCATAGGTGTCTAAAGTATTTTAGAATAAAATTTAACTAAATTTTATTAGAATGAGTGTCTAAAACCACAAAATAGATCTTATATTAGAAACTTTAAATAGTTTTAGACACCCATTTTAATAAAATTTAATTCTAAAATATTTTAAACACCTATGATGGGTATCTCCAATGCACATGCTCTTAGATTCAAATCCACTAAAACACAAATTGTTTTGAGATTACGAAATACCATGAAGAACACCAATATGATAGTTGTAAGAAGTACATAGAGTGAAGGGTTTGCTACTCCTCCGCCTTAGGTTATGAAGATCAATTTGTTCTTTTAGTCTCGAATACTATTTTCTTCGGTTAAAGCTTAAACAAAATGTTACGGTAATTGTAAACTAGCATTTGGTTTGAATATAATTTAACATTCAATCAAAAAAAGTACATAGAGTGGATAGAGAATGGAATGATTATTTTAGCATAACCATTTTCGTAGAATCACATTATTTGAAGAGTAATATAACAAGTGAAGGAAACAGTCACTATGAGTGACTATAAAAGCTTTATGGCTTTGGAAGATCACCAGCTACTTCAAAGCTCACCATGGAATCATCAATGGTTTCTTCTAATGATCTAAACTTCCATCCCAAATTCTGCAATTTCTCCGAACTTAGTCGAAGCCTCTCTTCCTTCACTTCCTCCTTTCCTTTCCACTCCGTGAAGCTGCCATTTATAGATGTGATCACATCAGACCAAAATCTTAAAGTTCAAAAGCGAAGCTCGAAACTCGGTTTCTACTCTTTACCTTTCAGGGAAGTTACGGTTAGGATACATATTCTTTAGCTTCTCCATAAGAGCATTGCTTTGAAGTGAATGAGAATTGCATATGTATCTTCCTTTTGCTTCTTGATTCTCATAAACCAACAAAAGCGCATCCGCACGTACATCCACAAGATACACTTGATCATTCAACAATGTCTTCATGCCGCCTGAAATTCGCACACCAATCATCAAAAAAAACACTCAAGAATGAATCACTTAACTAAGATATGTAATTTAGAGAACTTGAGAAACACCACCTGTTATAAACTTGAGAAGTCCCATGCTACTAGAGTTCAGCTTATATTGAAGCCTAGGGCCTATCGTGATCGAAGGACAAACCGTAACTACATCAGCTAAGCTGTTCTTGCTCCACTCTAAAGCTTCACGTTCCATTAATGTTTTTGCAAGATCGTAATAACGCCAATAACCCTGAGTTCCTCAAGATTTTGCATATACATAAACACAAAAATCTTTCATATATGTGACCAAATATTAGCTTCAAAGATACAATACCTCAAGTGAGCGAAGGTATTGAGTGTCGGACCAACAATCCTCGTCTTTTGCAACATCTTTAGGCCATTTTGGATTGTAAACAACTGCAGCAGCTGATGATACAACTACAACTTTCTTCACTTTAGCTTCACTACATGCTTCAAGAACATTCTTGGTCCCGGTAAGAGCTGGTTTAATCAGTTCTTCCTGTATGTTTTTAGATTAAAGCCCGTTTTAAAAGTGATTCAATAAAGAAACAAAAGAAGAAGTAGAAGCAGCAAGGTTCAAGCACTTGCCTCTGTGAGAGGAACACCTTCAAAAGGAACAGGACAAGCGACATGGAAAACGCCATAGCAACCAAAAACAGCTGAAGAAAGAGCTTCATAATCAAACAAATCTGCCTTGAAAAGTTTCAGATTCTTTGCAGCATTATCTAATTTCTTCAAATGTTCATTCTTTTCATCACCTGAGAACAATGAAAATCAATCCATGCAAACATCAAGAATCAGTGTATATTCAAAAGTTTCACAAAGTAGACAAAACATGATTAGATTTTTTCTGTTTGTTCTTCCTTACAAGGATCTCGAACTGTTCCATGGACGGTGTAGCCACGAGAGAGAAGAAACTTGACGAGCCATGAAGCTATGTATCCACCTGAACCAGTAACACAAACCCTTTGATTCTCCACCATTGTGAAGTTGTTCTCTTTAGCAACTTTAAGATTATCTTTGAAGTCCCAAACTATTTATACAAGTCAAATACTCCTTCCGTTTCTTTTTGTTTAATGTTTAAGGTGGCTTTGTTTAAGTCAAATACACACAAATTAAGAAAATTATTTAGTTTTCAATTTTTTCATAACAACACATGTTTTATCATTAATTCTAATAACTCAACCAATAGGAAAACAATCTACATATAATTCAAACTTAATATTGAAATACTTGAAGAGGGAAAAACATTTTTTACAGGTGGCTTTGAACATTATCATCCACATATTCTGAGTCATCGAATTTGATCTGTTTATTAGAAATTTATTACAGTCATTTTCGCAGACAGATTTTCCTCAACTTAAGAAAAATCTAAAGGGAAGAACAACAACTTTGAACTTTATCATCCACATATTCTAAGTCATAGAATTTAATATCTTTTTTTTGCAGAGCCTTTCCTTAGCTTAAGAAAATCTATAATACGGAAGAAACAAAAGAAGAAAAAGACAATATTGGATTGTGCAACTTATAACTGATTTAAAGTGAATCCAAAAGAAGGATTTAGATAAACCTAAAGCTTTGTCAGTTTATACTTTATAGTATAACTAGAAATTTCCACTGAACATAAACAGTAAGTGCAAAAGAACACTAGAGAATATAGGTAATGGATAGACATGGACATCATTTTATCGATTTTGGACGATGTAGATGAATCCTTATACTTTGAAAATTTCAAATCAATGGCTAGGGTTTTTTGACCTCGTGACTCATTTCTACTACAATTGTGGTCCAAATGTCAACGAAGTTAACTTGACTACAAAGCTATAACGACACTTAAGTCTAGTGGTTTGATTCAAATCCCCCAAACACACAAATTGTTTTGAGATTATAAAATACCATGAAGAACACCATTATGATAGTTTTAAGAAGTACATAGATTGGATTAGAGAATGAAATGATTATTCTAACATAGCCATTTTCATGGAATCACTTTATTTAAAGAGTACTAACAAGTAACAAGTGAAGGAAGCAGTCACTTGTTACTTCAAAGCTCTCACTAAGGTTTATGGCTTTGGAAGATCACCAGCTACTTCAAAGCTCACCACAGAATCATCAATGGTTTCTTCTAATGATCTAAACTTCCATCCCAAACTCTGTAATTTCTCTGAACTTAGTCGAAGCCTGTCTTCCTTCACTTCCTCCTTCCCTTTCTCCTCCGCGGAGCTGCCATTTATAGATTAGATCAGACCGTAATCACAAAATCCGAAAGCGAAATTCGCTTACCTTTCAGGGAAGTTGTGGTTAGGATACATTTTCTTCAGCTTCTCCATAAGACCATTGTTGTCAAGTGAATGAGAATTGCATATGTATCTTCCTTTTGCTTCTTGATTCTCATAAACCAACAAAAGCGCATCCGCAACGTCACGTACATCCACAAGATACAATTGCTCGCTCAAAAATGAATTTATACCGCCTAAAATTCACACTTCAAGAACAGATCATTTTAGCCAAGATATGCAATTTAAAGAACTTGTTAAAACACAAACAGTACATTTATCACCTTTTATAAACTTGAGAAGTCCCAAGCTACTTGAGTTAAGCTTAGATTGAAGCCTAGGACCTATCGTGATAGAAGGACAAACCGTAACAACATCAGCTAAACTTTTCTTGCTCCACTCAAAAGCTTCACGTTCCATTAATGTTTTCGCAAGATATTAATAACGCCAATAGCCCTGAGTTTCTCAACATTTTGCATCATACAAGACAAGCGACATGGAAAACGCCATAGCAACCAGAAAAAGCTGAAGAAAGAGCTTCATAATCAAACAAATCTGCCTTGAACAGTTTCAGATTCTCTGCAGCATAATCCAATTTTTTCAAATGTTCATTCTTTCCATCACCTGAATCCATGCAAACATTAAGAAACAGAGAATAGTCAAAAGTTTCAGAAAGTAGACAAAAACATGATTATATTCTTTTTCAGTTTCTTCTTACAAGGATCTCGAACGGTTCCATGGACAGTGTAGCCACGAGAGAGAAGAAACTTGACAAGCCATGAAGCTATGTATCCACCTGAACCAGTAACACAGACCCTTTGATTCTCCTCCATTGAAGTCGTTCTCTTTAGCAACTTTAAGATTATCTTTGAAGTTAACGAAATAGAAGTAACACTACAAGTCCCAAAGTATTTATACACAAGTCAAATAAGATGTTTAAGCACTACTCCCTCCGTTCTTTTTTGTTTGATGTCTAAGGTTTCTACACACAAATTAAAAGATCACTTAATTTTTAATTTTTTCAAAAAAAAAATGTTTTATCATCAATTCCAAAAAAAATCAACTAATAAAAAAACAAACTGCAGAATTTAAACAGTCAAAAACTCAAAATCACAATTAATTTTGCATAGAAAATTGAAAACATCAATCTAAACAAAACAAAAAAATCACTCTAAAACATCAATAAAAAAATAACGGATGGAGTATTTTTTTGTTTCATTTTATAAGATGTTTTACAAATTTCTATGTAAGATTTAATGTATTTGACCATTTATATTCAGCATTATTTTTTTTATTGGTTGATATATGTTTAATTAGATATATATAATAATTTTAATGTTATAAAACCAAAAAAAAAAATTAATTTAATTCTTAAACTCCGCGGTTTTACCTAAAAAATCTTACATAGTGAAACGGAGGGAGTATGACTTTAACTACTCATCTTAGTAGCGTATTACTCTTTTGTTTTTATTTGTTTGATGTGCTAGTTTTTTTACACATTAATGTTTAATTATAAATGTCTTATTTTTGTAGTACTAAACAATTTTCCATAAGTTTAGCCACTAGTAATTCAACTAAATTAATTAATATGTCTTAATATTTTTAATTCATCATTATTATTTCATTAAAAATCATAGAAAAGATAAAAAAATCAATCTGTTAGAATTTTTTTTTCTAAAACATCAATTAAAAAAATAATGGTGGATGTATAATAGTACATCTGAAATCATTTCGACCAAAATTTAAAGTTTTGTTAAGCATTTCATAAGTTTTTAAGTTATTAATCCCTCAAAATCTTAAAAATTGAAATATTTGAAGAGGATAAAACATTTTTTACAGGTGACTTTGAACATTATCATCCACATGTTCTAAAAAACTAGAGAATATAGATGATGAATAGACATGGACAAGTTAAAATTTCATAAGAGCTAAAAAGATTGATAATGTAAGCTTGCCATGTTGTTAAGCGTTTCACAAGTTTGTTGAGAACACTAATATGATATTTGTAACAAGTAAATAGAGTGGATTAGAGAATGAAATTGTTTTAGCATAACCATTTTCATTGAATTGCTTTATTTGAAGAGTAGTATTATAGCAAGTGAAGGAAACAGTCACTATGAGTGACTATAAGCTTTATGGTTTTGGAAGATCACCAGCTACTTCAAAGCTCACCACAGAATCATCAATGGTTTCTTCTAATGACCTAAACTTCCATCCCAAATTCTGTAATTTCTCCGAACTTAGTCGAAGCCCCTCTTCCTTCACCTCCTCCTCCTCTTTCCTCTCCGCGAAACTGCCATTTTATACATTTATTCAAATCATACCGTAATCTCAAAGTTCAAAAGTCGAAATTCGCTTTCTACTCATTACCTTTCAGGGAAGTTACGTTTAGGATACATATTCTTCAATTTCTCCATAAGAGCATTGTTGTCAAGTGAATGAGAATTGCATATGTATCTTCCTTTTGCTTCTTGATTCTCATAAACCAACAAAAGGGCATCCGCAACGTCACGTACATCCACAAGATACAATTCCTCACTCAACAAGGACTTTATACCGCCTAAAATTCGCAGCTCGAGAATGTTACACTTGAGCCAAGATATGTAATTAAAGAACTTGAAAAAACACAAACATTACATCACCTTTTATAAACTTGAGAAGTCCCAAACTACTAGAGTTAATCTTGGACTGAAGCCTAGGGCCTATTGTGACCGAGGGACAAACCATAACAACATCAGCTAAGCTTTTCTTGCTCCACTCTAAAGCTTCACGTTCCATTAATGTTTTTGCAAGATAGTAATAACGCCAATAACCCTGAGTTCCTCAAGATTTTGCATTATACAAAACACACAAATCTTTCATTACTGTCTATTAAACAGATTCATCTAACCAAATGTGTTAGCTTCAAAGACACAATACCTTAAATGAGTAAAGGTATTGAGTGTCGGACCAACAATCCTCGTCTTTCGCAACATCTTTAGGCCATTTTGGATTGTAAACAACTGCAGCAATTGATGATACAACCACAACTTTCTTCACTTTAGCTTCAGTACATGCTTCAAGAACATTCTTGGTCCCAGTGAGAGCTGGTTTAATCAGTTCTTCCTGAATATTTTTAGTAACAAAGCCGGTTTTTTAGAAGTGATTCAAGAAAGAAAAACAAAAGAAAGAAGAATTTAAGCACTTGCCTCTGTGAGAGGAACACCTTCAAAAGGCACACGAGTAGCAATATGAAAAACACCAGAGCAACCAGAAATAGCTGAAGAAAGAGCTTCATAATCAAACAAATCCGCCTTGAAAAGTTTCAGATTCTTTGCAGCATTATCAAATTTCTTCAAATGGTCATTGTTTTCATCATCTGAAAACAATGAATCAATCCATGCAAACATCAAGAAACAGAGAGAACATTAAGAATGAGTTTTTTGTTTGGTTCTTGTTCCTTACAAGGATCTCGAACGGTTCCATGGACGGTGTAGCCACAAGAGAGAAGAAACTTGACGAGCCATGAAGCAATGTATCCACCTGAACCAGTAACACAAACCCTTTGATTCTCCACCATTGCGAAGTTGTTATCTTTAGCAAGTTTAAGATTTATCTTTGAAGTGAACGAAAGAGAAACACAGGTTCCAGAGTATTTATACACAATCAAATCTGAGTTTAACTACTCATCTTTAACTGAACTGAAGTAGCGTATAATTATGAGGGGATTGAGCTGGATAAAGATTGCATGTTCCAGGTTTACAAGCATTGAAAATTATTAAAATTATGAAATTATTTAGAAAAAAATAAAGTTATTTTTGTTAAGCATTTCATAAGTTTTTAAGTTATTAATTCATCTATATTTTTTAACATACTATGTGAGAATCATAAAATTGAAATGTTCGAAGATGAGGAAACATATTTTACATGTGATTTTTTCTTTGCACTTTATCATCCACATATTCTAAGTCTTAGAATTTGATCTCTTTCTTAGAAATGTACAGTCATTTTCACAAGCGACTTTTCCTTAGCTCATGAAAAAATCTAAAGGGAATGCATTTTAATCATGCCATAGTCTATGTCGTAGCCTAATTTGATATCTTAGCACTATTGGTCAGAAAAGTTTATAATAATATGGAAGAAACAAAAGAAGAAGAAAACAATATTGGATTTTGCAACTGATATCTGATTTAAAGTGAATCCAAAAAGAAGGATTTAGATAAACCTATAACTTTGTTATAACTTCTATAACTTTACAATATAACTAGAAATTTCCCCTGAACCTAAACTGTAAGTGCAAAAGAACACTAGAGAATATAGATAATGAATTGACATGGACAAGTTACATTAGAAAAAAAAAAAGCATTTGTGATCTCAAGGATCCTTTCCGTGGCTGCGATGCGAAGAACCATCACCTTGATTCTTAATACGAAGAGTAGATGGTAGAAACCGAGGAACGATGAAATGCCACCACGAGACATAAAACTACTAATACAATCACTGACCACCTTGAGTAAGGTATGCCCATGAGTTGTTCTTCACAAACTGTTTTCATTACCAAAGATTTAGAATTATGTACAAAGAGTCAAGGTAAGAACTAAGAAGATTGATAATGTAAGTTTGCCTATGTTGTAAACGATGAAAGATCTTTCTTTCGAATTTGGTATTGCCACGATCCCCTCGGGTTCATCAGTAACCAAAACATACAATCCAGCCTAAACATACGAAGCTCAAGACGTGTTTTTTTCTCCCAAGTCCGAGGAATTTAACAGAAGCTATACCTTATTTTGTTAACTTATTCAAGACTTTCCGCCTTAAAGGCTAACTTCGGTGTTTAGTAATCTCCTCATTTGGTTAAGCTTCAACACCGTTTCATCGTTCTTTAGTAGTTGCAGCGAAAACCGAGCAGGTATCTGTTAAAACATAAAACCAAAGAACATAAGATTTCAATTCAAGAACACAAAACAGTCGAACAGAAAGTCGATCAAACGAATTAAAAATAAATTTACATACAGAGGCAGGGGATGATATCTTCACTTCATACCAAGAATTCGACTTAAGTCCTTCTAGCTCGTAAACGCGAAAACCTGATTGCAATGGCAGAATCTCCTTACACAATTCTTTCGCAACATATAAAACTTTCACATCAAACCTTAACAACATAAGGTAATATATATATATATATTCATAGTTTTCTAAAAAGTTCAAGTAGTACTTGTCAATATTCTAGACTCCACTTTAGACGTGAGACATCACCATAAAAAGACGTGAGCTAATCAACCCACATCATTGCCATCATCATTTTCAAACATTGTCATTAATATTACATAATTTGTTTTTCAAACCTGAGCTAACTTTTTGATTGTTTCTTTTTGTTTTTTGTAAAACTTTCTTTGGACCTTATTTTTGAACTTTGTTTTGAGATTGCTTTATTATTGATAAAATAGATTTGAATTTTGAATTATAATTTTCATAATGTGTTCTATTTCTTGATTTTGTGATGTCTTTATTTCTAGTTAACTTCAACGTTTTTTCCATGTTTGTGACTTGACTTTATTTATAGTTATGTATAATACGTCGTGAAATTTGCTCTTTCTTTTTAAGAATAATGAATTCTTGCTTTCTTGGTGTTCTTATACTACGTTGGGTTTTTCAGTTGTTATTCTATGATTTGTTTATATCTCTTTCATAAATTCTGGTTTTTGTTATGATTAGAAAATCAAAAAATGTTGTTTTGATGGTTGAGTTTTTTTGTTGATGTTGTGTGTGTGTGTGTGTTTTTTTTACATGGATTTCAATAATATCATGTATATCTCTAGTATTTTGAAAATCATGTTGTATAAGTAAAGCTATAGAGATTTCATCTCCCAAAAACAATGGATTTTAATTGATTTAGAAAATCAACAAAACATAGATTTTTTGAATAACAATGGATTTCAAAAGGAATGTAAAAATCCTCAAATGAATAACAATGAATTTGATTTAGAATTTAAGAATCCATTAACCAATAACAAATGAATCTTAAAATTTTAAAAATCTACATAAATCCAACAATGAATAACCCCCTTATATAAATCAGATATCACTAAAAATGGCTACATGCCTACATTATGGGATTTTGAGTAACTTGTCTTTAGTTACGTTTTAAGAAAAAACATACATAGTGGTCCAGTGGACAAAGAGGACCAGATATAAGTAAAATATTCACATAAATCACAAAGATATTTAGTTCCAACCATTTTTTTTTTCCTTAAGCTCGTAACTATAACATTCGAATATCAAACAAAACATTTTAATCATTGTAATGTTTAGAAAGAACTAGAAACTTGTGAATTTAAAAAAATTATATAACTAATAAGTACATCAAATTTAATGCAGTTTAATTGGTCTGTCAATTTTTGGATTTTTGTCGGTTCGATTTGGTTTTATAACCTTTTTAAATTTGTTTAAACTAATAAACTTTTAATGTTGATCCGTTCAGGATATGTATATGATTCACGGTTCAAATCGGTTTGATCTTGGTCCGGTTTTTAAAAACTGAAGAATCTCTTCTCATTAAAACGACGAAGTTTTGTGGTAGATCAACACACATCAAACACATCATTAAGCTTATTTAGTTATATTTTTCTCTCAAGGTTATTTTATTTTTATTTAATAAAAGGTAAGGATTTGTATGTTTGTGGGAAGGAATCTGAAAATATAAAACCAAAAGAATATAATATTTGGAGCAATTCAAGGGATTAGATTAGGATTAATTTAAACAACGGATTAGATTAAGATTAATTTAAACAAGGGAGGTTGGTTTTATTTGTCTGCTTACTTCGAGTAAGGTCCAGATCCAGAACGTGACAATGTGACTTCCACTGCTTCTGGACAAAACATATATGGACCCCACCTCACAAACACTAAATTTATTCATATTAATCTTATAGTACTTATTTAGTTAATGACACAAAATTAAACTTATTTAGTGATTTAGTTTTACATTTTCTAGTAGTATCTTGCTCCTGTCTATTATTTATGTTCTATCTTTGCTTCTATCGAATGTATTATTTATGTTTTCTTTGGATGATTAATACAGTACAGAGTACAGACTAATCTCACGTGTATGTGTATACAAATTCGTATATTATATTATATACCATAATTAAACTTATTTAGTGATTTGGTTTTACATTATCTCGTAGTATCTTGCTTCTATCTTGTCTATTATTTATGTTTTTTTTTTATGATTAATACAAAATTGACTAATCTCGCGTGTATGTGTATGCAAATTCGTATAATATATATACTGTACTTATACCATGTAAAAATAAAACATTTAAATTACCATACTATGATACTAAACAAGTTTAGAATCCACTAACAAAATAAAACAATGTTTAAACTACCAAGTAAAAATCAAATTCCCGTTTCTGTAAATTTGCTTCATGAGATCTAAATTATCATTCTACAGTTTGATCACCATTGTCGGATTAGAGAAATATTTTCTTGCGAAAAAATTCAAATCTAGTGTACCACTAGTGACTAGATTAAAAATCTAAAATTTTCTTAAATACTTTGTACCACTACACTAAAAACCCCCCCAACGCTATTACTTTAATTTTTTCACATGATTGATAAAAAAGATTTATACTATAATTCCACTTTTCAAGCTTTTTGGATAATAACAATTTTCAAAATATTTAAATTCAGCATAAAAAATTTGATTTTGTGGTCCAATGGTTAATTAATGTTTATGACTATATGCTTACATGAGATCTTTCACATAGTGCACATAAAAGCGTTCACCGTGATTTTATGCATTGAAGATGAGAATGTCCATCATGAAAATGAACTACTACATCCGTCTCATTTTAGATGATTTTTAAGGTTTTTACACACAAATTAAAAAACTATTTAATTATTCATCTTTCCAATATAAAACGTCAATTCCAAAACGATTCAACAAATGAAAAAATAATCAGCAGAATTCAAACAACCAAAAACAACAAAAACACAATAAATTTTGCATAGAAAATTGAAAAAAAAATCAACCAATTTAGGACGGAGGGAATATGTAATATCGTCCGTCGTAAATATATAAGAATCATATTAAATTTGTGCGTTGTAGTATCATCATTCGATTTTTGTTTGTGTGTGTGTGTCAAATATCATCATCATGAATTAAATAAACCCTAACTAATTTCATTTCAATCATAATTTTAATTTAAAAAACGTGAAAAAAAAAATCCTAATAATAGACAAATTAGCAAAAAAAAAAAAAAAATGTAAATTACAAAAAAATTCGATGTGTGTTTTTTTAAAACGCAAAAACTGGTCCTAAAACAGAAAACCGCGTTTGTCTCCTATAAAAGTTCTTTAACCTCTCTCTCTCTCTCTCTCCACACATTTCTCACCACCACCACCGGAGAGAGAGTTTCCTCCTCCTCCAATGGATTTCCGACGGAGACCTCCCAAATCTCCGGTGACTCCTTCCCCTTTCCACAAACCCCCTTCCTCCACCTCCTCTCACCACCACACAACAATCTCTCCACCTCCAAAAGCCTCCGATGCTCTCCCTCTCCCTCTCTACCTAACAAACACCATCTTCTTCACCCTCTTCTTCTCCGTCGCATACTACCTCCTCCATAGATGGCGTGACAAGATCCGTTACAATACCCCTCTTCACGTCGTTACAATCACCGAACTTGGAGCCATCATCGCTCTCATCGCTTCTTTCATCTACCTCCTTGGCTTCTTCGGTATCGATTTCGTTCAATCCTTCATCTCACGCGCTTCCAACGACACATGGGAGGACGAGGAGATTCAATCCAATGATCACCGTCTCATCACTTGCCCTAAACCTAATCAAGATCCGATTTTTATAACGCAAGAATCATTACCTGAAGAAGACGAAGAGATTGTGAAATCTGTTATAGACGGTGAGATACCTTCTTACTCACTTGAATCTCGTCTTGGTGATTGTAAAAGAGCTGCTTTGATTCGTCGTCAAGCTTTACAGAGGATTACTGGAAGATCTATTGATGGATTACCATTAGATGGGTTTGATTATGAATCTATTTTGGGACAATGCTGTGAAATGCCTGTTGGGTATGTACAAATACCTGTTGGGATTGCTGGACCATTGTTACTTGATGGGTTTGAGTATTCTGTACCTATGGCTACTACTGAAGGTTGTTTGGTTGCTAGTACTAATAGAGGTTGTAAAGCTATGTTTATCTCTGGTGGTGCTACTAGTACTGTTCTTAAAGATGGTATGACTAGAGCTCCTGTTGTTAGGTTTGCTTCTGCTAGACGTGCTTCTGAGCTTAAGTTTTTCTTGGAGAGTCCTGAGAATTTTGATACTTTGGCTGTTGTTTTTAACAGGTTTGATCTTATTCACTTTGTTTACGTTTTGCAAGATCGTTTTGTGGAGTGGTTTGGTTTAAAGAAGTGGTTTTTGTGGATGCAGGTCGAGTAGGTTTGCGAGGTTGCAGAATGTTAAATGCACACTAGCTGGGAAGAATGCTTATGTGAGGTTTAGTTGTAGTACTGGTGATGCTATGGGGATGAATATGGTATCTAAAGGTGTGCAGAATGTTCTTGAGTTCCTTACCGATGATTTTCCCGATATGGATGTCATTGGAATCTCCGGTAAGCTCCTTTGCTTTGTATAACCCTTTTAGCGTAGTGTCCTCTAAGACTCTAGTATATTGTTTGATGATGTCTTGTGTAATATTTGGTTGTTCAACGTTTTTTCGTGATTCTTATCTTTAGGTAACTTCTGTTCGGACAAGAAACCTGCGGCTGTGAATTGGATCGAAGGACGTGGGAAATCGGTTGTTTGTGAGGCAGTAATCAGAGGAGAGATTGTGAACAAGGTTCTGAAAACGAGCGTGGCTGCTTTGGTCGAGCTCAATATGCTCAAGAACCTTACGGGGTCAGCTGTTGCTGGTTCTCTAGGCGGATTCAACGCTCACGCGAGCAACATAGTCTCTGCTGTATTTATAGCTACTGGTCAAGATCCAGCTCAAAACGTAGAGAGTTCTCAATGCATCACAATGATGGAAGCTATTAACGACGGGAAAGATATCCATATCTCTGTCACTATGCCATCTATCGAGGTACATTCATCAATTCCTTTAAAACCGGTTTACAAAAAGATCGATTTGAGAGAGAGTTGATTATGGTTTTTGTGTTTTCAGGTTGGGACAGTGGGAGGAGGAACACAGTTAGCGTCACAATCGGCGTGTTTAAACCTTCTTGGAGTTAAAGGAGCGAGCAAAGAGGCGCCGGGGATGAACTCAAGGAGGCTAGCAACGATCGTGGCAGGCGCGGTATTGGCAGGAGAGTTATCTCTAATGTCAGCTATTGCAGCTGGACAACTAGTAAGGAGTCACATGAAATACAACAGATCCAGCCGTGACATATCTGGAGCTGCAACGACAACAACAACATGATGATGATGATGATGTGACTCATCATCATCATCATGATCATCTCTGTGTGACCCAAAAGGCAAAAATCCAAAGAAGCAAGCTTTTTTTTTACAACTCATTCACTTTCAACTCTCTGGTAATGCCATGTGCTTGGTGGTGCTTTTGTTCAATAAAAAAAACTGTTTTTTTGTTTGTTTGACTTTTTAAATCTTTTTTTTTGTTGTTTTTGTTGGATTGAGAAGTGAGAAAGATTTTCTTCACTTCTCTCTCTCTCTTACTCATGGATTATTCGTGTCAATTTGATTTGTCTAAGCTTTGTCTTTTGTTTGTTAGGAAGTGATGTTTATATGAAAATATTATTATGTAAGAAGTTGCGTTTGGGAAACCTGAGTGCAGTGAGATTTTTCTATGTTTGTTTCTTCTTCATTTTAATGTTTATAAGTTATATATATATATATATAAAATTTCCCTATGTGTTGGGACATCTCTCTCTAGTATGTAGTTGTTGGTAAAGATACGGATCTTATTTAGACTCTTCAACCTAATACTACAATATTCCCATTTATTGGGTCTACATTTGTGATAAAAAGAAGTCCCAACTTGGTACTATTTTTATGCAAATAGAAAGTAAAAGGGTTACTTTTGTTGGTCCACTATGTCAAATGATCAATAGCTTTAAAAAAAAAAACTCATATGTTTCATGATTAGATCTAATGTATTGTCCTTTTTTGTCATTTATAAACTGAAAGTGAAAATGATCAACATTAGTAGTATACAAAAGACATGATTAAAAAGTTAATGATTCCTCTAGAGTATATATAGTATACCTATATTGAGAATGGAAATTGACACCAATTATTAGTTTATAACGAATGAAAAACATCCATGTGATTCACTTTTAAAGAGTGTTTGCTTAACTATTTTGTGTGTTGTTACTTTGTTATATTACGCTCTAATGGAAGAGAAAGAAACAAATTGAGACAGAGCCCATTTGTTATTGGGCCACACTTAGCTAAAATACAATTACAGTAGATAACTACTGGGAGATTTGTCCTATCTGTGTGTGGGTCTATACTTGGGCCCAAATCCTCGACAATAACTCATGAAAGTCCATAACGGTTAGGTAAACAAACATGTGGGTCTTGTCTTCTCGAACCATTTTTGGTGATTTGCGCCATGTTCTCCTCTATAGGTAAAAAGTTTGTAAGTGCATGTCAAAACTTTCTCTCTCAATTACCGTGGATCTTGAAGTTAAATAGAGACCAACTCTCGAGCCAATAGTAGAGGCAAAACAATGTTGGTTAAAGCAACTGAAATCGTAATAGAAATATTCGAATTCTGTTTGATGAATCATTAAATTAATGGACCACTATAAATATAAAACAAAATCAAATGTTTGTAATCATTGGCATACGAGATTAAATTCTTGACAAGAATATATGTAACTATATATATATGTAGTATTTTAACTATAACCATATGAGTAGGACTTTATTAGTTTATTTCGGCTTTCATGAAGTGTTATGAATTCGGGTAAGACAAATAAATGAAGAAACGAGAGAATAGAGAAAAACGTATTGAGGCAAATACCATTTTGTTTAGAATTTTATTAATTGTATAAAAGATTAATTGGAAACCCTTATATAACTCATACATAAACCTCAAACTACAAATAGAATTGGAACAAAAAATGTGTTTAACTTTGAGATATACCGTTATTGTTCGTTAAAAAACTCCATGTACAACACATTATCATATTTTAAATCACTCAAACAATTTGAATGAGATTAAAAAAGTTTCGTTTGGAAAAAGCACTAAAATTCGAATGGACTTTAGTGTTAGAGTTTGTTCTCTTTTATCGGCAGTAGAGCTAACACTATAATTAAAAAGACACGATAATTGGTGGATGGGGTTACCGGGTTAGTGGCAGATCACAAGTCGCCAAAGATATATGATAAAATATGAGAAAGTGCATCTATTGTCAAAATGTTGTCCCTTAATCTTCTGTTTTCACTTACTGCTTTCTAAAAGTTATAATCAAAAAGATCAATGGATTATAGTCACTTGTTTTGTCAACAAAATGAGTTTTGACAATTTAAGAGAATTTTTTTATAAAACTTATTAGTACTTTTTTATTCACTTCATAGGATTGTTGGAAAATAATTACATTAGTCAGTAATAAGCCATTTAGCCATTTAAGTTTATTTCTATCCGAATTCGATCTTGTAATAACTACGAAAGTATAACTATCTTATGTATGGGTCCGGAGATGATAATCACGATTCAAAATCTACTCAATGATGGAAACGAATTCAATATTGTATGGGTGATAATTCCTAGTACTTTACTAATTACCACTAATAGATGCAATGCATTATGCAAGGTGAGGTCCAACGATTTGGTCCATTCGTAGGCCACATGTTTGGTTTCAGTTGTATTTAATATTTAGATACAATATATTATAAAAATGACATTGTCACAAATATTTCAGTCCAGTGAGGTACTTGGTGCCTTGGTGGTGATAGTTTTGTAGGAAATTAACTATGGTGGAGTATGGAGATTATGCGTACCAATAACATTTAAATTACAGTTTAGAAGATTCGACCAATATGTAGTAGGATCATAATTCTCAACTACCTCAGATTATTACAATAAAACTTACTACGTGATAATGATAATTATGATCCGTCGTGCATCCATGTTGAATAAAAATGCAGTTAATCATTTTCAAATGAATCTTTACATAAAAAAGTTTGATTCCGACCAGAAAGTAACTGAAATCTCTCAAGACTTGAGGATTTTTACAAGTAAAAATAGTAAAATTGAAATACGAAACTCGAGGTATTAAATAGCTATGTGTGGAAAGATAGATTGGGGGAAACCTACACGTGGAGCAAGTACCGATGCTTCCGACCGATTCCACGTGGTAACACAGCTCAGTTTCTGCTCTGACATTTTGACCGCACGTGACTTTTGCTCCGTGCACGTGTGTTGATCAACTCGAACTGAACAATTGTATCACCACGTCCGATTGCTCCGGTCATGTAAACGAATGGTCCTGATCTATAGTCTCCTTTGCTTTCGATTAGGAACGATCCTATTATTGTGCTTAAACATCGTTACTTACTAATCACATATCTTTACTATAATTATTTCTCCTCGTTCGTCCCAAGATTCAAATTTCATTTCTACAAGTAGATAGACATAGTATGGTACAATCTATAGCTACCTAGTACCTTGAGAATTTTTCTAATGCATTAATGCAAATCATTATGCTAAAGATTCATATGATATTAAGAAGGTGATTTAATTATTCGTTCTTATCTACTAAGCCATATATTATGCTTAGTTATGTCCGTCCCCATCTTAGTACAAGTTAAAAGTCTATAAATACCATAATAATAATACTTATTAAACAAGTGGGATCACTTTGGCAAGAATTTCATTTTCTTTAATACATAGCTTGGCACCACCAAGATCGAGTAGCAGCATAGAGGAGGGAATATGCGTGTGCCAATGAATATAAATCACGGTTAAATAATTAAAAGCATTCTGAAACGTTGAAAGCAATTTAGCATCATTTATTTTACGAAATTTTGTTCAAATCAGTTTGAAAGAAAGAAACGTGTGTGTATACAATATATATAAATTTCATATTACTATTTTATTTTGTATAGATTTCATATTACTATTTTATGTTTACACGATGACACCAACAACTAGAAATATGATGAACAATTTTACAACGGATAATCCATCTCATACTAATTTACAATAGATGGTAGGCATACTCTTTTAATCTACAATTTTTCTTTTACATATAAGATTACGAGAACGGTTATAAGGTTCATGAAATCTTCATATAATTTGCGTTCTCTTAATTTTGTATGCCATAACTAATATAAAAGCGTTAATAAAATTTTCATTAACCACTAGACCAAAATATTTCATCACATACTTTGTTTCAATCATAAATATATTATTATTGAAAACAAAATGGTAGTAACATTATTCACGCAGTATAAAAAAGAAAACATTATTCACGAAGTAAGAAATTTTGTTTTAAATAATTTCTAATTCCGAAACAAAACAAAATATAGCGAAACTGAATAGTTTTGGTTTTATTAGACAATAAAATTAATATAACAGGCGTTACATGCATTATTTTCAAATAGTCAAAACAATTGGTCATATTATTGTTAGATATGGTTCCATCCGTTTCACAAAAACTATAATTTTAAAATTAGTTTTGAGACGAAGAAATGTCTTTATACAATCTCAGTGTAACTTTTTAAACTAAAGTTTTTATTTTACCTTCCACTCAAAGACTCAAAATTAATAATTTGTGGATTTAGCTTATTATCATCTTATGAATAACATATTATACGAAAGCATATTCATATAATTAAAAGAAAAATTAATTAATGTGAAATGTGTTACTAAACCATATCGAAATAGTCATATTTGTAAGTTGCAAGTGTCCAACCTCGAACCTTCTCAACTCTCTTTTAGCTGGCCAGATAAAACTCTGGTTGAGTCTCACTTTACATTCAACTTCATGTTTGAGTCCAATATAATAATTTCCAGCAATCAAACATAAGCCTTTTTTTATCTTTTAATCTTCGATTCATATATATTATATTATCTTTGGCTTTTAAACCTTTTTTTCTTTAAGTTCTTAACTCTAGCTAAAAATATATTTTTATTTGCTCCGCTTGAAGCTCTAAGCCAAAAAAGATTAACGAATATATACAAAGATGAAAACTCGAAACCTTTGTCTTTCCTTGGAATTCATGCATGTATTATAATATATAGTACATATAATATAAATATGCGATTATGCGTGTATAATATATAGTATTAATTAATATGCCCTTTAACAAATTTTAAAATGTAAAAGGAATGATTTTCAGCTAAATTCTCGGTGTGTCTATATTGCTTTATTTTAATTTTTGCTTTCCTCGTTGAACAAAAGTATTGCAGAGACACTCTCATCAACACATGAATTTATTTCAAGCTTCTCCAAAAAAATTTCTTTAGTCACATCACTTTAATACGACACCGTCTTGAGTGAAGAATCTGTTCTACTCTCTTTTGCCCTAAAGCAACTTAGGGTTTAACGCACAACACAAGTAGTACGCTTTTGATTTGTGTCTCTTAGCTCTGTTTTTTGTCGGTTTGTGTAACCGATCAACTTAAGCCATTGGCTTCTCACTTCCTGAAATTTGACTTCTCCACTGGATCTTTATATGAATACTTCTTCTTTCACTTTCACAATCTCATTATATATGAGCCACCACAAGAACAAGAACCACTAGCTACTTCAGAGATGGACGGTGGTTACGATCAAACCGGAGGTGCTTCTAGATACTTTCACAACCTCTTTAGACCTGAGCTTCAACACCAACTTCAACCTCAACCTCAACTTCATCCTCTTCCTCAGCCTCAACCTCTTCCCCATCAGGAGTCAGATGGTGAATCTGACTCCAACAAGGACCAGGGTCAACATGATTCCGACCAAGTTAACTCGGGTTCGATTTCGGGAAAGCGTCCACGTGGACGTCCTCCGGGATCTAAGAACAAGCCGAAGCCACCGGTGATTGTTACTAGAGATAGCCCCAACGTGCTCAGATCTCACGTTCTTGAAGTCGCTACTGGAGCCGACATAGTCGAGAGTGTTACCACTTATGCTCGCCGTAGAGGGAGAGGTGTCTCCGTTCTTAGTGGTAACGGCACCGTGTCTAACGTCGCTCTCCGTCAGCCGGCGATGACGGGGACTAATAATGGTGGAGCTGGAGCTGGAGGTGGAAGTGGAGGTGGTGTTGTGACTTTACATGGAAGGTTTGATATACTTTCTCTCACTGGTACGGTGCTTCCACCACCGGCACCACCGGGATCCGGTGGTTTGTCAATCTTTGTTTCAGGAGGACAAGGTCAGGTGATCGGAGGAAGTGTGGTGCCTCCACTTGTGGCTTCTGGTCCGGTGATACTAATGGCTGCATCATTCTCCAACGCAACTTTTGAAAGGCTTCCGCTTGAAGATGAAGTAGGAGAAGAAGGAGGAGGAGGGGGAGGAGGAGGAGGAGGAGGAGAAGTTGGAGAGGGAGGAGGAGGAGGAGGTCCACCGCAGGCCACGGCCACTTCAGCATTGTCGCCGTCTGGAGCCGTTCAGGGACAGTTAAGAGGCAATCTTGGTGGTGGTTATGATCAGTTTACTGGTGATCCTCATTTGCTTGGATGGGGAGCCGGAGCAGCTACAAGACCGGCTTTTTAGAATTGAAGAAATTATGTCCGTAAAAATAGCTATAACCAATTTTAATTTTTGAAAATGAAAAAAGAATCATTTTATGATAATGACATGTTCTTAATTATTTGGTGTTCTTTTGGCTTCGAATTCAAGTTGATCATATATGATGAATATTTGAAATTGTCTTTTGATTATACTTCTCCAATCTGCATTTTCTCTTCGTTTTTTAATCAGTACTAGGGTTTTGTGCTGTACGCTCTATATTATTTGTTATATGCTTGGCTGCACACAAAAAAGAATTGATATTAGAAGCCAATTTTATTGTATGATTTACCTTCGCATGTGATATGGTATGTGTAAATCCCTTTTGGGGTAGGTATATGAAAGGTAATCACTTGATCAGTTAACAAATCAAACATCTTGTTCCTTGTCATTCATTTAGTTACTATGCAATCCTCAAAAGATTTTGTGATTTGGGAACCATTGATATATGAATATCTTTTTTTTTTTGAAAAAATATATGAATATCTTGTTGTGTTTTGAAATTTAATCAAAGAGACTTCTACAACCTTGAACATATTGTTGGACTTAAAATCAAGTTCAAATGCATAAAATCTTGATTTGATGATATATAGTTTAGGTAATTGACTTCTACTTTGTTTTTCGATGAGATCGATATGAATGTTTCCTCGATTTTATCGATCAGCCACAGAAATAACGCTTTAAAAATTTGTGAAGAAGAAGAAAATAACGTTTTTCAAATTTATAAAAAACAAAATAACGCTTTAGAAATTTATGGATATCAATAATAACGCTTTAGAAATCTATGAATTTTTTTTTAAAAACAGCGGTTACGGCGATAAAAACATACCATTACAAGAATTTTTTCTGCGTCCGTTACATCGATATGAACATACCAACAGAGATGACTTTTCGACGGTTACAACGACTAGTTAATGGCGAAAACATGAAAAGCATATGGCTAGGGGAAGCATTTGGATCAGAGTACCATCAATTTCCCTTAAGAGGATAAGGCAACTCTGCGACAACATAACCAAGTGGGGTTTTTGAGTACCAAGATGTGTGAAAATGAGGAATACATCAAGTCCCTAGGGAAATTATTTATGGACAATATGAAAACATAGGTTCCATGTATATATAAAAACAATATACTATATAAAAGGAAACGCTTTTACATGACCAATGCATGTCCCAAAGAGTTTTATGGTGAAATATCTCCAATGAGCTTCTAAGACAAGACGGGGGATAATATTTAGTTGTGTATATATACATATATATATATATATAGTACACAAAAGCTCTTACTTGTTTGTGTATATATAGAGTACTTATATAAGAAATTGAGTACTTTACGGATTACTTGTTATAAGATGAGAATGATAGTTTGATTCTTGAAGCATGTAAAAGAATTAAATGGTGACCTTTTAGATACATGCAATAAGCTTTATCTTTTGAAGATTTCCATGTGGTCATGTCATGTGCCTTACATGCAATTGAGCAACACAATACTTAGTCTGAGAACAGGAAATTGGGTTTTATTTTACTTTCTTTATTGTAAAACTCTATAGAGATCTTGTTTCATTGTTTGTCTTCGTCGTAAGTAACATAAATGCAAAGGTATGCCTATGATTCATTGGATTGATCTATAATTTTTGTTATAGGGGGAAAACATATATGATGTTCTTAGACATCTACACTATATATGTAATTCGGGGAATTGTCGTTTGAGTTACAATTTGTCACTTACAAATTACAATACTGTAGTACATTTTAGAGATTATTTTAGATTTCGATCTAAAACTTTGCTAGTTATAAAAATGAAAATAAAAATAGATTTTGAAACAAAAACCAGATACATATGTCATATATAATAAGAGATTACTACATAAATAAATGTATACTAATTAGTAATTACTATCATAATTTTATCTGACACTAAATTTATCAAAAATCGCATGTGTGTTTACACATAAACTTACATTAAAATTTACAAAAAGCAAATATTTCCACAAATTTTAGAAATGTGTCAAACGTAAAGATTTGTTATATAATGCTGATTGCAATAATATATTTTTCTAAGAAAATTACTTTTAGTTTTTTTTTTCCCTCAATGTACATGTGCATAGATTTGGAACTTAAAACGAAAATAGATTTGGTACAGTATTATTTCCTTCTTCCTTTGCTAACTCCATATACGGTAAGAGTTTTCACAATATAAATAATAACCAAGTAGCTTTTGGGTGAGTAACATGTTAAAATTGGATTTATATCTCTTACATTTATGGATCACGAAAACAACAACACATGTAATGACTATTGCCTAGTTTCCAGCCCGGACAAACTTCCGACCCATTAAAGTGTAGCACTATCCTACTATACCAAATCCCCAAAATTGATCCAACGTCGAAACAAAACTTCAACTAAAGTTGCAAGTTTTCTTTATCTAAAAATATTCAGATAAATGTATGTATATATGAACAGCTTACCATATAAAAGCAACAAATAAATTCGAAAACCATTACCTTTGGTTGCAATCTTGACTTAAGTATCAAGAAGCAGACTCCTAATAACATCCAATGGAACATCAATATTCGATTCTCTACTTAATGTTCAGAAATCCATGTTACAATCAAACTAGAAGTTTTTAGTTTTGATACAAACGAATTCCTAAAGAAATGGCAACGAACAAGAAACACTTTATAATAGAACAAAGCTCGCTTTTGAGATGAGACCTGTCACTGCTCAAATGGGACTCGCACAAACAGTCGGCCATGCAAGCTCACAACTGCTGATGTGTGCAGCGGATCGATTCTTGACGGGAAGTTCACAACCTACAGACATAAACGTCAAAACTATCATCAGTTAGATACATGGACTGTGTTTGATAAAATAAAGTTTTTGTTTGGAGTGTTAGAATCTAACCTTTTTGAAGGCTGTGATTCCCCAAGGATTGTCAAGCTGCTCAGGTTGGCCTGCTATAACTAGCCGCCCTGCAGGGTCTGATTGAACGCGGACCTGAAAGAAGAAAGCAAGTTATATCGATTAACAAAATCCCATGTGCAAAGATTACTAGCAAGTTCATTATAGCTAATAAAAATGGTGTATCCAGATAGAATCCAGTATCTAGCCACTCTAGAAATCTAGACATCATTTGTACCGATTAACAACAAGGGCAAAAATTCTTTACACTGAGTAAAAATACATGCCAGTGACGAACATTGATCAAGAGGCCTTAAGAGACTGAGTTCCAGAGGGGGAAAAAAACTCACCTCTTCACGAAGAAGTCCAGGTACCAGAGCAAATATCTCAAAGCAGTCTTTCTGTAAATAAAGACAGTAAAACAATTTCAGTAAACATTTCAGATTCAAAACAAAGAGCCAGATTTCGTATTTTTCTCATGCGTCTAGTTTCAAGAATTGGGTAAATGCTGCATTACATCAGAGGAGAAGAGACTGAGGTACTCACAGTTTCTCTGACATTTATCTTCACCCAGTCTGCAGGTGGTCCAACATCAATAACCTCTGCAGTTGACCTATTAACCAAAATCATACAATTAATCTCTTTGCTTTGATTCGACACAGAAACAAATTGAGAAACCTTGTTATTTAATCATATTAACAATTTCAGGTCACAAAATGCTCTGTATTCATGGTAAAGTACTTGCAATCCAGCAAACACTATACAATGAAACATGTGTGTCATTGCACATGGTAAAGCGATCTTGCATACGAAACACAAATATAAAGGAAATGAATTGGCTTTCGTAACTGTTTGTCTGCTTCATGAGATAAAACATGGTCCATGCCAATTGGTGTTTTTTGTTTCTGCACACCTGAGAAAACATTTAAACATATAACATTAGGTAACGGTTCTGTTTTTTGTAGAGTATAATATCAGCTCTTTAAGAATATTACCAATGTTTTTAAGATTCTTTTGCTTTGGGGTTGAATTTAAGCCCTTATCCTAAAAAAAGAAGAAGTAAGAAGAGCATGATGATGCCGCGCAAGTTTGTGAATGGTGAATCATGAAGCGTGTTAAGATCTAAATAGAAACCTTGACAGTAGGCTCAGAAACCTCCCCAGATCCAAGAAGGCGCTGAGCATGCCAACCTTGCATAGCACGAGCTGCAGCATCTCTTCGTGCTCTACCAGACCCTGTACCTTGATGGCTACTTGCCTACATAAGTGCACTTATATCAATGAGAGAATAAGGAAAGGCATGTAAAGTTCAAATCTCTGTTTTCCGGAGCTTAACATTGTCTACATAAGTGCACTTATATCAATGAGAGAATAAGGTTGTGTACATTTTTTTAATCCCATTTAAAACAAGAAAGGTAAAGCTTTATGCAATCATAATGCAGAGAGTAGTATTCAACATGTTTATCTGATATGATGCATGCCCGAAAATCCCCTCTGCGTTAAATCACTTTATGAAAAGAATTCAAGAGCTTTCATTTCATCTAATTTAACAGCATTGTTAACTATCCTTAAACTAATCTCCTCTCAAAATGTTCACCAACACAAAAGCATTAAAAAAGACACATTTTTATCGGAAGTCTAACCTCCTTTTCAAGGCCTGAAGACGGAAGAAAAGCACCAGGAAGGTTAAGCTCACCATTTTGCCTGAAATGCTTCTCATACTCCAACAGTGACTGCAATTGGGAAATACGGATACAGATCATGAAGTATCTAGATATCTATAGGAAAACAATCAACCATAACATGCAAGGTTCCAAAAGAGTTAGTCCAAATAAACTGTTAGAAAGCTACTTTACCACGACATAAAACCAAACTAGCTAATATCAGACTACCAGAAATGGAGCACGCGGAGATTGTCTGAATTGAACATGTATGAACTGAACTGATTAAGTACAAACTAGTTAATCTCGATGCATATCCAGTACTAAGAAGAAAAAATGAAATTCACCTTTTCATAGAAAATGCGAAAAGTCCAGGAGACTGTAGTGCATGTCCTGAATAAAGGCAATGAAACAAAAGTTGTGGAGAGTCGGTATCATACAAAAATGTTAAGATTGAAGAGTTTTAAGGACAAAATCAGACATACTTCGGAGGATGGAAGGATTCTCCAACTTGCCGCCACAGCTTCGATGTGGTGACCTATGTAAGTAAATGAAAATCACAGGACATAAGAGTTTCACCCAACTAGGGCTAGATTTGAGTATAAACTTACAAACAAAGCAGATGATAGTAAACTAGATCAGTTTCCAAACACAGACCTAACATAATTAATATATAACTGCACTAACTTAATTCTTCCCTGAAGCCATTCCTCGGCCTTAAATCATCTTCTCATTCATTAGCTAAAAACGCTAACTTTTCTAGTTTACGTATAGTTCACGCATTATCCACAAAATGGCGCGAAGAAGAACACAGAAAACACAAAATCTTCTAAAATACGAAAGTGAATAATTACCACATCATAGCCACCTAACTTGATGACGGCTCTCCATAGCCTACATTTCCAAAGCAAATCATCCATAAGGTTAACCAAATATAAGGAATTTTCCTAGAGAATAAAAGCAACATTTTCCAGCAACTCACTTGAGAGAATTCAAAGGCTGTCCATAAAACTTAGAAGCTTTAAATTCTTTTGAATTCTCCTTGTGAAATCTCTCCACTTCTTTAATAAATGTCTCTTGATCCTCTGGTGTCCCTGCTTCAGCAACTTCCCCAACCTGTTAAAAAAAACGTAAACTTATATGAATTAGAACCACTGAATAACCACAAAGCAGAGAAGCTAATTGTCTCAAATGTTTCCTTTACCTCGGCATCACTAAGCAACCATGTCTTCCACTTCTTAACATTTTCATTCGCAACAAGCGGAGTCGATGTTTCTCCCTTAAGAGCAGCAGCTGATTCACCTAATGTCATCTCACTCTCATTCACAACAAGAGGAGTCGATGTTTCTCCCTTAAGAGCAGCTGATTCACCTAATGTCATCTCCTCTTGAGCAACATCACTCATAATCTTCTTATCAGACTGATCAACATCAGCAACATTGTTCTCACCACCATTAACCTCAGTTACAGGAGCATCAGACAAATGAACATCACTCTCCAAAGTAACAGTCTTATCCTCAACAACAGGTTTTTCAATGGAGTTTTGATCCTTCTCTACAACTTCAGTATCAACAGGAGCAATAGTATCAACAACACCAGAAGCCAAATCTTGCTCTTGCATTTCAGTATCCGCCATTAAAACAAACTTCTTCTTCACAAACAAGAAACCAAAACACGATCAATCAAAAATTCATATAGAAATCAAAATCACTAATCGATAATTCCCTAGCAAATGCAAAATCGGAGAATTACGAGTCCTAGTCTATCACTGACTTAGTTAAAGGATTAGAGAAAGAGAGGTTACCGGAGAAGATGGTTAGGGTTTGGAAGCAGCCGGAGAAAGTGAACAGACTCCGGCGGAGAAATATTTGTGACGGAGAGAATCTTATTTTGTATAAAAAAGTTTTATTAGAAAAAACTTACAATTTATAATGGATTAATAATGATTTCTTTAGCAAAGATTTTTTAACAAAAGTAAAAAATTTAATTTTGAAGATTTGTTTCTGTAAATTATTGAAGATTTTCTGTTTTCTTTTTACACAGTCAGAGATATGTAATCCAATATTTAGGAAAAATATTTAACATTTCTTGTTTTTTTCTCTATTTCTATGTTGTTAAAACTAAATGATATTTATGATTTTGTTATTGATTTTGTATTGAATTAAGGTTTAATTTAAATGTATGGGATGCAACTGATGTAATTGTTGAAGTTTGTGTAATTGTACGTTTATTTAGTAATAAGTTCTTTTAAATAGTTGATATGAGTCGGAGTTCCGTGTTTACGAAGTAATTATACTAGGATAAAACGGTTACATTATATTCTAAAAAACGGTTACGTGAAAATAAAATTATTGAGATGGATATTATACGTTTAGAAAAAGATGAAATTTCCGTATTAGTATAATATTCGTATATACATAGTTTATATGAGTGAGAATTGCGTGTTTACAAAGTAATTATAATAAAATAGAAACGAGTATATGAAAATAAAATTATTAAATTGGATACTTTATCATTCAGTTGTTGAAATTTACATAAACGAATGTTTATTTAGTAATAACTTCTTTTAAATAGTTTACGCGGGTCAAAATTACGTGTTTACGAAGTAATTATATTAGGATAAAAACTGATATATGAAAAAATTATTGAGATGAGTATTACACATTTAGAAAACATCAAATTTCTATATTGGTATAATATGCATATAGGAATAATGTTTTAAGAAAAATCGTTTTAAATAGTTTATATGAGTCGGAGTTCCGTGTTTGCGAAGTAATTATACTAGGATAAAACGGTTACATTATATTTTAAAAAACGGTTACATGAAAATAAAATTATTGAGATAGATATTATACGTTTAGAAAAAGATAAAATTTCCGTATTAGTGTAACATTCGTATATACATAGTTTATATGAGTGGGAGTTGCGTGTTTACGAAGTAGTTATAATAAAATAAAAACGAGTATAAGAAAATAAAATTATTGAATTGGACACTTTATCATTCAGTTGTTGAAATTTACATAACCGAACGTTTATTTAGTAATAACTTCTTTAAAATAGTTTACGCGGGTCAAAATTGCGTGTTTATAAAGTAATTATATTAGGATAAAAACTGATATATGAAATAAAATTATTGAGATGAGTATTACACATTTAGAAAACATCAAATTTCTATATTGGTATAATATGCATATAGGAATAATGTTTTAGGAAAAATCGTGAAAATAGAAATTTTGCAAAAAGTGATGTAAAATGGTTTGATGGATATGTACGCACTAATCAGTTAATTATCACTAATCAATTAATTATCAGTAATACTATAGTTTGATAATTTATCATTGTATAATTAAGTATATTTATCAGTATATACCATTGTATACTTTGACAAATCCTTTTTTATATAATGAGATTTGACCATTAGGAATTTACCTTTTTACAAATTAGTTAGTTATTTAACAATTATTTTGTGTGTTTTCCATTTTGACTATTATTGTTTTCTAACTAATTTGACTATTATTATTTTCTAACTAATTTGACTATTAGGAATTTACCTTTTTACAATTTAGTTAGATCAATATTAGACATATGTCACGATATTGTGAGTTACAATTTTGATAAATCCTCTTTTATATAATAAGATTTGACTATTAGGAATTTACCTTTTTACAAATTGGTTAGTTATTTAACAATTATTTTGTGTGTTTTCCATTTTTGACTATTATTGTTTTTTAACTAATTTGACTATTAGGAATTTACCTTTTTACAATTTAGTTAGATCAATATTAGACATATGGCACGATATTGTGAGTTACAATTTTGACAAATCCTCTTTTATATAATGAGATTTGACTATTATAAATTTACTTTTTTACAAATTGGTTTGTTATTTAACAATTATTTTGTGTGTTTTCCATTTTTGACTATTATTGTTTTCTAACTAATTTGACTATTAGAAATTTACCTTTTACAATTTGGTTAGATCAATGTTAAACATATGTCACGATATCGTGAGTTACAATTTTGAAAATCCTCTTTTATATAATGAGATTTGACTATTAGAAATTTACCTTTTTACAAATTGGTTAGATACTAATAGATTTAATAGGTTTTGAAAGAATTAGACATTCTATTCAATTCCATTGTTATTCAATTATATGCTTTATGAATTCTTTTATTCTTACGTTATTCAATTGATTAGAATCATAATTCTTTCAAATTCTTGTGTTATTCAATTTTTCTACAATTTTCATTCTTTGAGATTCTAAAGGAAGTTAATATAATTGTAAGCCAAAAATGTAAAAACTCAATTCTCACCATTCTTGCTGAGAATTTGATGGAAATCTATTAATTCCCCAACATTCCAATAAATTCAATTCTTTTCTAATTCTTTTGAAATCTCACGTCCAATACATTCCCCTAAACAATTATTTTGTGTGTTTTCCATTTTCAATATTTTTGAAATTTCTTTGTTTAGTTATTTAAACATTATTTTGTTAGTTTTCCATTTTGAAATTTAACACGTGTCATTATCTCGATCGATATTAGACATATGTCATGATCTCGTGAGTTACAATTTTGACAAACTCTCTTTTATATCTCTTTTATATAAAAGGGGAAGAATTGGAGAGCTCTTAGAGCATCCACATCAGCCTAAATGCTGAATTTTCTTAGCCAATTAAAGTGACATGTCAGCATGTAATTACAATTTTCGTTCGGGAATTATTAATCAAATCTTCGTTCTGAAATTATTAATCATGTTTTGTCCAAATTGCAAATGGCCCATGAAAACATATGTAAGTTTATAAGAAAGCTCAACGAAATTACAAACCAAAGGAAAAGGATCCCTCACCTTTTCTCTTCTTCGTTTTGTAATCTCGATACAGCTCTCACTTATGCGTTTTAACACATCACAAAATCAGTTCCAAAACGCACGATTTTAATGAGCTAAGCCGAATCGTTTCTTCTCCCTTCTTATCCCAACCTGTATAAATTCTCAGTTTTCACCAGTCTTTCCTCTCATCCAATAAACTAATCAATATGATGGTGCATATTCGGTTCCCATTCTCTTTTCATCTTCATGCAGTAAACACAAATTGAATATACCTTTGATTACGAGGTAAGAGTAGTGTTGTTCTCAAGGATAGATAGATTATGTTCCATCCAGATTTATGTCCAATCTCCCAGGAATGCGCTCAAAAGCTTAGATTTTAGTGGTAAAAAAAGGATTTGCGTGCTTTCAACAACTGTGTAGTTACTTAATTCACAAATTTGCAATCTCATTTGCGGATTTCTCCCTACTTTATAATGTTTTGGGGTTTGATTTGATGTATCTTTGTTTCAGTACGGACCATCGTGGCCATCGATTTAAAGATTCCACCGACATCTCCTACTCATGCGCCTTTGTCGAAGTATTTTGATTCTAGCTGGTTAAGGAGCTTAGGGGGTGCTTTATAATTGCGTATTTTAGTGATCAAAAGTCTTTAAATTGGTGCACTTTGAAGATCCTGGTGATGCAGATGATATATGGATATGATTTTGATAGGTGTCGACTACGGGTTAGTAAACACATTGATGTATAACTTACTTTCTCTAATTTAAGTGTATTTAAAAAGTCATTTTCAGATGATGTTCAACGTATTTAAAAAATGGATTCTCAAACAAAAGATCAAAAGCTAATCATATATCTTCTTAAACCCTTTGCTCTGTTTTCCATAGCGCTATCAACACAAAGTTTAGAGCGGAGGACATACCATTCATCAAGAAGCTCGATGGTTTATGCTTAGCTTCACAAAGAAATCTCCAATTGGTATCTTCATACAGCTCTAAAAGGGAATGGACACGGACTTCAAGGTAAAAAAGTCTTGACATTGTCATTGTCTCGTGTTTAACATTTATTCGCAATGTTTTTAACTAGAACAATCTCAGATTGCGAAACAGGTCGACCAAGAAGGGAACACTTGAGATACCTTAGAGTTTAATGCTTTCTCTGTACGCAGCAAAAAACTGTCAAATGTGAGTATGTGAAATCATTGTTAAGAGATTTTGAAATCGTTGATTGTCGTATGTTGCAGGACGCGCAAGAGTTCTAGATCAAGAGAGAAGACTATAAGCAAGAAGGAATTGGTTGTTTAAGCAAGATGGACCAAGCTTGAAACTTGGAAATCAAAGCTGAAGTTTGTACTTTTATAGAAGACATCTTGCACTTCTCCGGGACTCTTTTTGGGTTTGTAGCATTCGTTAGAAGAACAAGCATTGCTTGAGGTATGATCAAAGAAATAGGAGAGAAAGTGAACATAACACTATAAGGATTTCAATCCATGTCCTAAAAAGTCACGGAAGAATAGTCTCTGTTTTGTTTCCATTCCTACTTTTTTTATCTAGGTTTCATATTATATGAAAGGCTTTACGTCACATGTGTGTTCTGTTAATTCACGTGTTATGTTAACATAATATAATTATAATAGATCAATTTTGTTTGCATAATAATTTGAGGTATCAAGGCTTTACGTTTTATGTGACCATCTTCATTGCATTTGCATGGTTCTCAAGTGGTTAATTACACAGAGGATTTGGTGGAATCAAGAACCAAACCGGTTTTGGTTCTGTTTCTAACTCGAACCGATTGAATAACACCGACTTAAAGGCGTAAATCAATTCGAAGTTTCTGGTTTTCATTGCTCTTTGTTTGTGTAATGTGTAGATAAGGTCAATTTACTAGACTTTATGACCAGATCTTTGGTTGTTCTGTTTTTGTATGTTTCAATGTGTTCTATAATTTTTATGAACATTAATATATGTTGGTGTAAAGATTTTAGTTTTTCAATGTAAAATTCTGAATGGATAAAAAAGTACTTTATTTGTGTTCTTTTTTTTTTTGGACTACAAACTTCTATTTCAAATTAACTTTGGATTGGGCCTGACCCATTACAACTCAAGCCTGCTTTTGCCAAGCGGTCAGCTTTCTTGTTCTCAGATCGTGGAACAAAATTAAACACAATTGAAACAAAGCAATCAGAGCAAATTATAATATCAGATTGTATTCCATGGATTTCCGTCACCGGAGTTCCCAGGTTTAAGGCTTTCATTAGCAATTGTGAATCTGAATTGATGATAATCCTCGAGATGCAGAGGCTTAACGCATGAAGAAGAGCTGATCTCACCGCCAGGGCCTCTGCTACAAGAGCTGATGATACATTGGGGATCGCTGATGAGTGGTCTATGGTGGAATCATGGGTTGACTCAATAGTCCAACCGATCCCTGCAAGCCCCGAATTGGCCATCCAAGCCGCATCTGTGGAGCATAAGGTGAATCCTTCCCTCGAGGGTAATAAATTCTTTGAATTCGAATGACCCAAAGCCATCGAAGTGGTGGGGACAGATTGCGCTCCAATCCATTCTCGTGCATCCCTGCCTGCCTTTAGAGCCGTCTCTGCCGCCGAGAAAACTCGTGTGCTAAAGACGTATTGGTTTCTAGAGATCCAAATGGACCAGCAGACCCAAGCCGAAAGGATGCCTCTCTCCAGTCCCAGTGGAGGTAAGGAAAACACTTTCTTTGCTCTTTCCATTCCTTCACAAACATTAGTAATCTGTGACGAATCGAAGGAATCTGCACTAACAGTTCTCCAAACTTCTTGAGCGTAGGGACACAAGAAGAATAGGTGGAGGACTGATTCGTTCTCCTCACACCTGCAGCATTTAGTACAATTTAAGATATTTCTCAGAGCAAGTTGATTGCCTACTGGAAGAGCACCATGGAGGGCTTTCCACATTAGCATTTTGACCTTTGGAGGAGCTTTCAGGGACCATACTTGGTTGTTCCAGTCCACAGGAGGAGCCAGATAAGTACTCTTTGCATCTCTCTCAATTACAGTCTCAATATAACCTGATTTTGTGGTATATTCCCCATTCGGGTTCTTTAGCCACCTTCTTTTATCCTTTGCTCCCAAAATACTAGGCTTAAGTTTGAGTATCATCTGTTTATATTGTGGTATGATTTGATCAATCTTCTCCTCATTCCAGGTTGCTGAATGAGAATGGATCAAATCACTAACCATAAGGTGTTGAGAAGCTTCTGTTGTTGGTCCCATAGGTTGGATCTTCTCACTAGTTGACAACCACGCGTCATTCCAAAGGTGGATATCCTTACCATCTCCTAGCGCCCATCCTAATTGTTTTTTCAGCAAGTTTCTGCCACTGATTAAGCTCCTCCAACCATGTGATGCATTTTTTGGTACAGAACACTCTAAGAAGGGAAGATCCACACAATACTTCCATGTTAGGGTTCTGGCCAGTAGACCCTTGGGGTTGTTCATCATTCTCCAGCTCAGTTTAGCTAAGAGGGCATCGTTGAAGTTGGTAATATCTTTGAATCCTAGCCCTCCCATGCTTTTCGTTTTGGTCATCTTGTCCCAAGCCACCCAACTAATCTTTTGATGTTCAGGTGTTGCATCCCACCAGAATCAGGTCAGAGCCGACTGGATCTTATTACATAAAGACTGAGGAATCTGGAAGCATGACATCGCATATGTGGGCATAGCCGTCAGAACACTCTTTAGAAGCACAAGTTTCCCGCCACTAGACAACAACTTTGAAGACCAGCTAGCCGCTTTATGTTTGATTTTATCCACAATCGACGAGAACAAATCTTTTTTACATCTCCCAAAGTGTTCAGGGAGGCCAAGGTATTTCCCTACGCCTCCTTCTTTCTCTATTTGTAGAATCCTTTTCATCAGAGCCTTCCTTCTAGCCGGTGTCTTTCTAGAAAAGGATATAGATGACATCTGATAATTTACTTGTTGTCCGGAGACTTCTTCATAGGTTGTTAGTATTCTCTTCAATTCTTGACAGTTCCTCTTGTTTGCAGTGCAAAAGAACATCGTATCGTCAGCAAACAGCAAGTGATTTATATGGGGACAACCTCTTGCTACCTTGACACCCAGGAGCTTCTTCTTTTCCTGAGCCCGCAGGCAAAGCCCTGATAAGACCTCTCCACACAGGATAAACAGGTAAGGCGAGATTGGATCTCCTTGTCTCAGACCACGTTTAGGTTTTACATACCCTCTAGGATCCCCCATTGACTAGGAATGAGAGTGTAACAGTAGTTATGCATTGCATAACCCATTGGACCCATGTAGAGTGAAATCCTAACTTTTCCAATACTTGTTGAATAAAACTCCATTCTAGACGATCGTAAGCTTTACTCATATCGGTTTTTACTGCCATAGCACCTCTATCCCCTACTGTAGAGGTTTTGAGAAAATGTAATACCTCATGTGTGATTAACACATTATCTGATATAGCTCTCTTAGGAACAAAAGCAGATTGATTTTCCGAGATGATTGCTTCTAGTAGTGGTTGCATCCTTCTAGAGAGAAGTTTAGATATCACTTTATAATAAACATTGCATAAAGCAATAGGCCTATAGTCTGCCACTCTCTTAGGACTTATGACTTTCGATATCAGCCTAATATGTGTCTCATTTATATTTTTCTGCATTATTCCAGACCTAAAGAACTCTTTCACCTCTGAGATCAGCTCGTCTCCTATGATATCCCAATTAGACTGGAAAAAGCAAGCAGAAAATCCATCAGGACCAGGGGCCTTATCAGGATGGATGGAGTCCAATGCTTCCTTTATTTCCTCATCGCTAGGTAAGCTGATCAGAGACTGATTCATTTCTTCTGTTATAACAGGCCTTAGAGCTGCTTCCACCACCTTTCTGGACTGATCAGGAAGACTCTCAATGGAGGTGAACAATTTTTTAAAGTAGTCTGTGATTACCCTTGTGATTTTCTCTTCTTCAAACACATCCTGACCCATTTCATCTTCCATTACAGAAAACTTATTCCTTGCAAATCTGCTTCTAGTTGACGCATGGAAGAAGCCAGTATTACGATCACCAAGACTCAACCACAACTATCTACTCCTCTGCTTCCAGTAGTGTTCCTCAGCCTGGTAAGCCAAGTTCAACTTCTCTTTTATCGCATTAATTTGATCAGGTTTGGAGTTAGTATCAGTCAAAGCTTCGTCTAGTTCAATCTTGAGCTCTTGAATTTGTTCTTGACTATTTCTTTGTTGTTGTCTATTCCAATGAACAATAGCCTTTCTGCATTGATTGAGTTTTTCTTTAACTTTGAGGTTTCCTCCTTCAACCCAGATTTTTGCCACTAGTTCCTTTACCTCCTTATTATGCTTCAACCTTCTGTCGTACCTAAAGATTCCTCTCTTCTTTTTCCTTGTAGGATCAAAGAAAGTAATGATAGGTCTATGATCTGATGCTTCAAATTTGAGGTATTCACATCTTGCAGCTGGGAACAATTCAGACCATTCACCATTTGAAACAGCTCGATCTAATCTGCTTCTGATTTTGAAGTCACATGATCCTCTCCAAGAGGGCATCCTGTATGTTGGAGGTCATACAAGTCTCCCTCTGAGAAGAATGATCTAAAATCTCCAAAGGAGGCTTCTGATCTGGTTGTTCCTCCAACTTTTTCAGCATTTTCCAGTATATCATTAAAGTCACCTGTGAGGAACCAGGGTTCCTTTCTCAGCGTTGCCAGGCTAATCAAATGTTCCCATACCAACCTCCTTTTGGCAATGTCTGGATGACCATAGACAAATGTTGAGTAAAATCGCTTTCCTTCAAAGGATATGTATGTGTCCAGGTAATTATCACAAGATGACATAACTTCTAGTTTTAACTCTTTTCTCCAGAGTAGTAAGAGTCCACCACCTCCATGGCCATGAGGGGAGACTAATGAATGATTAGAATAGCCTAAATCCTTTGTTTCTTGCAGGACAAAAGCATCTGGGTTTTTTGTCTCAGATAAGAAGACAATGTCAGGATCAACATGCTTACAAATATCATGGAGACGACGAGCTGTCTCGGGATTCCCTAACCCTTGACAGTTCCATGCTACTATCTTTAAGGAAGAGGAGAAGGCGCCATGTGAAAATCCGCCTGATTCTTACTCTTATGAATAGATTTGGGCACTTGTAGTTGGACTGGTCTTTGGCTCCCACTGGTACCTGCCTTATCTTTTCCTTTATCCTTTTCTGAGACTCTTTTTGCTGCTGCCTTGATTAATCTTTTCCTTGGAGAGGCCTGGATAACCCCAAATCTTTTCTTTGTTGCCCCCTCCAAGATAGGTTTCTTCCCTGGTGGTCTTCCCGGCTTCCTCTTGACTGCTGTGCTAGGATTAGTTTCTGTGACAGCCAGTTCCCCTTGGATTGAGCCAATTGGAGATCCTAACCTTAGACTCGCAGGGATCCTTTCCACTGGTAAATTATCTAGCCTTTCTCTTTCCTCAAACTCCATAGCAGCTCTTATCATATGTGCAGCAGTTTCCTCCACCTCCCCACATTCTTCAGCTAATCTTGATCTTTCCTTTCTCGTTGCACTCTCACAGGGGTCATTACAGTTGCTGTAACGGACCATCACTTCCCGTACTTCCCCTATAGCTGATTGCAAAGCCTCAGAAGGAAGTTGTTCTTTGAGGAGATTTAAATTGCGTTCCAGAGGAGGCCTCATTTCCCTTGTAGAATCTGAGCGCTCCTGTGATGACCAGAGGGCTCGAGGGAGTTCTCTTCTTCTCTTCTCTATCCATATTGGTCTTTCTTTTATGCCCAGACTCAGATAGTTCTTTGGAGAAATAAGTACTATGAGATCTAGCTGGGTCTTGTGAGGATCTTCCAGTTGTACCTGAAAGATGTCTCTCTGGATAGTATTTCCTAGGTTCCTCTCTCTTTCTTTGGTAAGTGGAGACAGTAGTTTCAGAGTGTTCTCTTGAGGTTCTCAACGGATTTTTGTAATCTTGGTTGTATCTTGACCCTTGCACCTCCTTTCCTCTCACAGGTTCATACCCCTGATTGTTCCCCACCCTAGGTGGCTCTTGGCTAGGGTCTGGTTTGGCTTCAGGGCAGTCTTTGATATCGTGGTCTAACATGAGGCATTTGGAGCAATGTCTTTCTAGCTTCTCATAAACCAGCACTGCCTCAATTTCATCTCCATTCTTGAACTCCAAAGTTGAAGCAATAATTAGAGGTTTGAGTCCATTAATCACAACCCGCATCTTAGCTGCAGCTTTTGTGATTTCTGACCCTTCTAGGAGTCCAATGTTTGCAGCTAGGCTCATAAGTGTCGCCTTGGACCAGAGGTGACTTGGAACACCCAGCACTTGGATCCAAAATGGAATTTGGGATGGGAAGGAAGGAGCCACAGTTGGTTCCCACCTCTGCAGGATTATCATCCAGTGAGCAAAATGGTAAGGCCTATTATCAAGCACCTTAAGCAAGTCTTCTTCTGAGGCAAATTGAAACTGAAATCTGCCTTGACCCAGATCTGCACCCTCAGGACGAGTAGAGACCTTCCAGTGGTTAGCAAAGAACGGGAGGAGAGCCCACATTTTCTGAATCTTTGGGTTTGTAATACGTCCAACCAACATGAGACCATGATCATGAACGAGTTCAGAGGGGTCAAAGTCAGGTACTTGTACCCTAGAGGCCCTTGGTGGTTCAACCTGGAGCTCCAAACCTTTACCTTTTTCTGCAGCAGAGAATCTTCTATTCATCTTTGTCAGAACTGTGAAGACAAGAAATTTTGATGTATCTTTGGGAGTCCTTTGAGAGGATCAGCCTTAGGTTTATAGTGTTAACTTGAAAACCAAACTTCTAGCTGAGGTGAAGCTTGAGGAATCCTTTGAGTGGATTATTCTAAGATGGTGTAGGATATAAGCAAGAGGTGATGAAAACGAATCCTTAGAGTGGATCAATCTAGTGTGTGAAATTTTACTCTTGTGAGATCTCAGTGTAGGGATGACTATGGAGGGATCCTTTGAGAGGATTAGACTAAGTTAGAAAACAGTTACCCTGCACCCGATTGTTCCGGCTAGCGAGACAGACTTACACAGCATAAGAATCTCAAGACTTTAAACTTCAAGTAGCTTCCAATGATTCTCAGGATTTCCAAGAAGATAGAAGCCGCTAGGTTTCTTGATCTTTAAGGTATATTTTAGTGGTTGAGAAAATAGGTATGGGGGAAATTTTGAAAAGTTTACCAAATGGGGAAAGAAACCACAAGGTAAGCGTTGGTAGCCTTCACCCTTCAGTGGTTAATACCCATTCTCGAAAACAGTGCCTGAGAGAGTATTGCTTCTTCAGAATTAAACAAATCTTAGATGGGGTTATGTTTATAAAGGGATATACTTTATTTGTGTTCTATAAAGTGATATTTGCATTGAATATCATAGAAGCACTTTTGCATCTTCTAATCTCTTCTTCGTGTGAAATTCAAGAATCTAATAATAACCAAAGTACAAAATCCATATTGTATATACATATAGGAAAATATGTAACAAAATAAAATATCTAAACAGGTACGAAATGAAAGAGATTAATTACCGTTTTATCTACTTTATCTTTTAACAAAAACAAAAATTTAAATCCATAAAATCACAAAATACTACTCTGATATTCATATCAAAGTAGTAGACTTTCAACCAAAAAATAATATCAAAGTGGTTGACAAATTTACCGGCAACATATCCGGGCGTAGCCCCATTATCCAATCGAATTTAAGAACTCATTGTACGCCTTTGCTTGTTTTTTTCCCATGGTCCAAGTTTTATGATTTTATTCTAACCAAGAAAAAAAAACTAATTTTACTCTATCAAATCACATTTGAAATGAAAAATTCCTTTCATTACATTTTTTTAATATTCATTAGATTACATTGATGACAATAGATATTAAATATTATTTTATCCTGTTTCTATAAATAATTTAATATAATATACAAATTAAAGATACAAATGTTAAAAAAGTAACATAAAAATGATTAAAAAAACATATGATCAAAACACTCTACAACATATTTTCCAAATATAAACCCAAAGAAAATATTACTTAGAAAACTAAATTGATACTAACCTTAAGTAAAACAATTAATCCAGTTCCAAAATTTTACCAAAAAACATTTATGAAACTAAACATTCTTTTAATTTGAAGAGAGATTGTTTGACATATTCTCTGTAATGTTAGTTTTTGGAAATTTTTTTTTAAAACAATTTTTTTTTGTCAAATTGGATTACCAATTTTGGTGCCATATTTTAATTAACGTTTAATTTTCAAAAGAAAATCAAGCCAAAAAAAATAATTCAACAAATGTACACATAACGATTGAAAATCAATTAAACAAACTAAATTTGATTATCGGTCATATAAGAAACCAACTAAAGAACTTAAAAATACAAATAAATATTTCACAATTCATCACAAAATCTGGGAGTAACCCGGAGAAGCCCCTAGTAATAAAATATGAAAGAGTTTAATAACGAAGACAAATGTTGGAGAGATACAAGGAACTAATATTTCAGGAATTTGGACCTTTTACGGCCCACGTTAATAACAAAGCCCGCTATATGAAAACTTGGGCTCAACATTGAGTTCTAAAGACACAACAACACAAAAGAATAGTAACGTACAAGTTTCCATGGATAATGGATTTGTTGAGCTCACTCTCTCTTCCGGTCTTCACCATTATTTGATTACCAAATCAGAAGCCTTAAGATGCGTTTCGATTTTTCTTTTAAACACTTGCTTTTTACAAAGCGGTGAAAACAATTTGGCGAAAAAGTAAAAGATAAGTCGTAATAGATGAATATTGGTATAGTATTGTTAATTCTTTTCGTTTTTGTGATTGGTAACCATCGAAACAATAATTTACAAGTATGATAAAAAAAATAGTACAAATTAAACTTGGTAACATGTACATGTGCGTACTGGTATACCATTATAACATTCATAACTCTTTAGAGCATGAATATCAATGAACAAATAAAATGTGTTATTTAGATTAAACTAATATATTTATGTGACATCATGCGACAGGTGTCACATATAAGTTATAACACAAGTTCTTTTGCCTCAATACCTTAAACCGATTCTTTGCAAACCACACTAAAATACTAATATTTAATTAATCTCTCGAACTTTCTTTTAACCCTCCCGTTATTCATTCTCTTAGTTGCCAGATAGTTTTTGCTATATGGTGATTCCAATTATCTCAGTAATGTCAACCTCATATTGGCAAATAATTAAAAACCTAATGAATTGATGTGGATCCAAAGAATTGACTAATATGAGCAATCATTCAATGTGAAATAGTACAGCAGAAAAGCTTTCTTGTCCAAAAACTATGGAGTTTGGGGCCACTCTTTAAGTTAGCCGTTGATACAATGCTCACATGTGAATCAATTAAATAATGTAACGTGTGTAATTTTCATTGAGGAAACATTAAATTGAGTAGACCATTTCGATTTGACGTATCTTTTGTCCACGTTCATCATGTGGACTTTGCATAATCATAGCTACGCAACAACAGAATATCAAATATTGTTATAAACTCTTTACAAAAATAAATATCTTCACAATATTTGTGGTTAAGAGTTGTGCTTCTCCTGGAATTTGAGTTTATAGGATTCGAGTGACATGTTACATGTATAAGAGCTTTTTATTATAGTGTATCCCATTTTTACGACAAGTTAATTGCTTGATATTAAGGTGTGTATAGTCTACAACAAGTGTTGGTTTTTGCCATTGTTGGGGAACCAAAAAAAAAAGAAATAGACATTTGCATGTCATTATCATTGTGGGGTTTTTTTGGATGCTTTTATCACATGGTCTTGGGTTTTAGCTGAATTGTCTCATATCACTGTAAAATTCATTTTTCAGTTTTATTTGATTTATAGATAATACATTCAGTATTATTTTCCTCACAGATGATAGTAAAGGGATGAATTCATATGGACTAATCCGAAAATATTATATGGGAAGTAATCTTAAATATATTGTAAAGCTAGCGCTATTGTCTTGTAATGAATATTGATGAATTTAGCGAGTTTTGTTTGGTCTTTTACAAGTTTTCCACCCATAAAATATTCGGATTCCTATCGATTTTTTTAATATATAATTATTTATGTGGGATCAAAATAGAACTTTTTAGTTTATCAGGAGGAGTAACACACATGCGGAATATGTTCCCACTTTGAAAAAAATAGTTGAACTTTTATTCTGTCACTTTTTTAAAAAATTCAATCCCTCTAATTATCAGTTCTTTTATTCTGTCACCTTTGATGTTATTTAAGTGTAACTAGTCTAGGCACAATTTCGTGACTTTAAATATTATTATTATACACTTCGGGTGCAACAAAAAGTTGAATTTGTAGATATTTATCAAGGATTTAAACACTAAATTCTTGAATTTGTAGTATTATCATGTAAAGAAAAAATGTGATGGAATGGTCAAGCTAGAGACAAAACAAATGAAATAATAGTAGTCATTGCTAATACCGGTTATATTTTCGCCATTAACAAAACTCAAGGTTATAATTTTGACCCGGTTTTCTTAAATTTGGATATTTCATATATAGTTATTCTAGTTTTAGTAGGGTATTCCAAATTAATCGACGACGACTTACTTCAGTTTGAAAGCAACATCATTACATTAATTTTTTGAATTGAATTTTGTGGACATTGCTCACAAACAGTACTTTCAGTTAAGTCATAAATACATTCGACCCACTAGTACACTTCCACCACACAGTTATTAAGGCTAATATATTATCAACTCACTTTCATTCTATTATAAATTTCTGACTTTGTAGTATATGAAATGTACAATATATATAGGTTACTTGCTTTAATATATTTCTTCCATGAAATTGAAATTTTTATATTTCTCTTGGGTAATGATTGATTCACTCACATGAATTTTATGCTTCTTTGTTATTTCTTTCGCTTCACATCGAAAAGCTTTAGTGTAACCTAATTCTTTTGTTGTTTTTTTTGCTAAACACCTAATTCTTTTGTTTCTTTGTCAATATACGGTAACCTAACTCATTGATCATTTTTTAACTCTGAATTATTGACCATTACAAATAAATATAGCTAATCATTTGCTGGCATTGCTGTCAATTTGATGTTATGTTAAATAAATAATTTATTGTAGTTTCAATAACTACCTGCCTACGAACACGTTATGACCTTACGCATCAGGATTAAAAAAATGCAAGTTGATTGGTTTTTATACATGCCTAAACACGTTTATGACTTACACATCAATGTTTAAAAAATGCACGACGATTGGTTTTTATTTGTTAAAGAATAAGCATGATCGATCATGTTTATGATAACGTGCGAATCAATCTTTTTTATTTATAATTTGTGATCTTCAAAATCTTATGGTCAACCCTTACATATGGTATACGACGTACTGATACAAATTTGGAATAATTATCGGAAAACTTCACATATACTCCCTCCGTTTCATATTAGTTGTCATTCTACGTTTTTTTGTATCAAATTAGTTGTCGTTTTACATTTTCAATGCAAATTTATGATTGATTTTTCATTTTTATTCATACTCTTTTAGCTTACTAATTACATATATCAAATGAAAAACATATTAATTAGGGGTAAAACAGAATTTTTAAATATTTTCTTAATTGACATGAAATCACCTAAAACGACAACTAATATGCAACGGAGGGAGTACTAGACTAAACAAAATACAATTTCCGTAAGTTAATAGTATTACTGAAACTCATGAAAAACATTCGCCGGAAGATATTTGTCAAGCAGCAAAAAATATTAAAAATCAACGAAATCATCTCTATGTTCGATCTTTTACCCTTGCATAAACAATTTGCAATGATATCTCTACATCTTCGGCAAGAACCACACATTAAAACGTTGTCGTTTCATAGTCGCTGTGACGAAAGGCATGACGACTATTTTGATATAAAATCTATTTCACATAATCACATTCGTAGGTTTTTGATAAAATACTGACATTCGTGGTTACGCATGTACATACCGACAATTTTGGAAACATACATAACATAGAACCGCTTGACTTTTCCAAATGTTATGGAAATTGTTTTTTTTATTTGTTTGGAAGTCTTTATTAAGGAAACTATGAAAACAAATTTATCATTAAATTAAATTTAATGTATAAATTGTTTATACATAGACATACAGACTTTTGTCTATCTTGTAGATTTTTTAACACCTATATCATGATAAATACATTGTATTCATCTACAGAAAGCGTGACACATTCATGTAACTAGAATTCATTTTTGCCATAAAGTTTAAATAAAAATTTCCATGGAATAAAATATGAAGATCTCGCCACATAAGCATATACACTATAATAGTTTAGTTTCTTAGTATAAAAAAAGGTTTTAATGAAAAAACCCTCAAGTATAGTTTGATCCATTTTAAACCTCTCAAGTATAAGATTAATGATAAAACCCCTCATGTATTAGTCTGTTAATAAATAATCCCCTACATCTACACTGACGTTAAGACTTTAAACTACCTGATATTAAATTATAATTTTACGTTTTGGCTCTAAAAATTGACACGCAATAAACCCTAAATGGCAAAGGTCGATTAAGAGAGATTAAACAAGATTTGGTTGTTCAGATTAAAACCAAAATCGAGCAAACTGCAATTTACTTAAGAGGATATAATTCGTCTTTAGGTTGCAAGATGATGAAGTAATATTTTATTCATGTTTACGCTTTTCATTCTAAACTAAACTTAAATTATATTTTACACAATGTTATTGTTTTGAGAATTTCATGTTGCAACTCAAGTGCTATCATATTTTGATTTTTTTCTTCACTCTAAAACTGCAACCAAAGCAACATATCTTGTCTTTAAAACTAAAATTTTATGCACGGCTCAACACAATTGTTAATGGTCCAATACTTCCTAAGTATTCTAGAACTTAAGTCCACCGATGGGAAGAACTCTTGAATTTGGGATTTTGCGCAAACATCATGTCGTTTTTTTAGAGATAAAACGTAAAATTATATTTTAATGTCAGGTAGTTCAAGGTTTTAACGTGTGTAGACAAAGAGGATTATTCATTAACAGACTAATACATGAGGGATTTTATCATTAGTCTTATACTTGAGGGGTTTAAAATGGATCAAACTATATTTAGGGATTTTTTCATTAAAAACCCTAAAAAAACAAAAACGTGTTTACTTTTTTATACTAGACAACGAATTTAAATAGAGTGTAGCATCGGCCATGCAAATGTACTACGCCAAATTTAAAGATTTTCTACTCTTTCTCTTTCTTTGTGAGAGAGTGAGAGAGAAAGGTTTCGATTTTCTTGTTCTCCGGCGAAATCTCTAAACCGGTAAGTTGCTTACTAGTACTACCATTTAATTCGATCTATCCTAGTAACCGGAGAAGAATTTTCCGGTTTGCTCTGTTTTCGTCGACGGTCCATTAATTCATTGATTATTTGTTTATGTTTTGCAGATTCTTGATTTGGAGAAATAAATTTTTGAAGCAAAAATGAAGCTTTTGAAGTTGTTTATCACTTCATCAATTCCAGTGGTGGAGATTTTGTTGATAACATCAGTTGGATTTTATATGGCTCTTGATGGAGTTGATCTTCTTGGTCACGATGCTCGCAAATATTTAAACAACGTTCGTTATAAAAATTTACTCTATTCCTTAATTAAATCTACACAATTTTCGACTTTTTATAATTCTCTGTTTTTGGTTTTGGTGTATATAGATAGTCTTCTATGTGTTTAGTCCTTCGCTTATTGGAAGCCGTTTAGCTGATAGTGTTACATATGAAAGCTTGGTCAAAATGTAAGTTAAACTAGATTTGATTCACTTATAGGTTTTTTTCTTTCATATTTTGGTTTTTATAATGAAAATGATTTTGTGTGTTTTAGGTGGTTTATGCCGGTTAATGTTCTGCTTACCTTCATCTTTGGTTCGGTATTCGGTTGGCTTGTTATTGTCATCACTAAGCCTCCAACACATCTTCGTGGTCTCATTGTTGGTTGTTGTGCTGCTGGTAACAAAACCCTTAAATATGTTCTGTTTTTGGCTTTATTATTGTGATTATAATGAAACTAATGAGACTCAAAAACAGGAAATTTGGGGAATATGCCACTAATTATAATTCCAGCAATATGTAAAGAAGAAGGAGGTCCTTTTGGAGATCCTGAGAGTTGTCATAAATATGGAATGGGTTATGTTGCACTCTCTATGGCTGTAAGTTTTTCTCTCTTCTTTTTCTTCGAGGTTTTATCGGTGTGTGCTTGGTCATGATTCATGATACTTTCTTGGTATGTGTATCAGATGGGATCGGTTTATATATGGACTTACATATACAATCTTATGCGTGTACTATCAACCTCTCCTATTGAAACCACTCAACCTTCTATTGAATCAAACTATGATAGCTACAAAGTCCCATTAATTGCTTCCAAGGAAGAAGACAACCAAAAGGTCTCATCACTTGATCTTGATCAATAAAAGTTACACATAATCAGTGTTAGTACTTGGTAGTGAATAAGTGTGTGTGTGTGTGTGTGTGTGTGTGTGTGACAGGTTGGTAAGTGGGAAAAAGTCAAGCTAAGAATGGCTTCATTGTCGGATAAAGTTAACCTTAAGACAATATTTGCTCCATCAACTATTGCAGCGGTTTGTGGCTCTGTTTTAACCATTCTATATACAATATTTGTAATCTTTCTTACGTTTTTTGTTTTTGTGTTTAGATGATCGCGCTTGTGATCGGACTCATTACTCCGTTAAGGAAGCTAATGATCGGTAACTTAGCTCCTCTCCGGGTGTTTCAAGACTCAGTAACTCTAGTGGGGTAATTAAAAACAGAACAATCTTGTAAAGACTATTTTAGCTCGAAAGCTTAATCGAGTTTCTTGTTTCTTTTTTCGCTTAAAGAGATGGAGCCATTCCTGCTATGACATTGATTATTGGAGGAAACTTACTAAAAGGTATGAAGAGTTCAGGAATGAAAAAATCTAGCATTATCGGCGTCTTGGTTGCGCGTTACATTCTTCTGCCTATTAGCGGTGTTTTAGTCGTAAGAGGAGCGTATAAATTGAATATGATTACTTCAGAACCATTGTACCAATTCGTTCTGCTTCTTCAGTATGCAGTACCACCAGCAATGAATCTTGGTTCGTTACTTACTTTTGTGTATATTCAGATAAGTGACAACATTAGATCAAATTGAGGTTAATCACTTGCTTTGCTTTATAGGTACAATAACTCAATTATTTGGAGCTGGGGAAAGTGAATGCTCAGTGATTCTGCTTTGGACTTACGCGTTGGCTTCGATTTCACTCACTGTTTGGCCTACATTCTTCATGTGGCTTGTGGCTTAAATCTCTCCATACTCGATCTTTGTTATATGTATTAATTTTGTTCCATTTATTCAAGAGTTGTTCTTGAAACTTCCACAGGATTGGATATATTTACACCGTGAAATAGAGAATATATTTTCTTAAAAACGTTTAAAGTTTAAAAAATTGATTCCAAATTAGAGAGGTTCATAGACATATGCTTATAAGTTTAGAACAAGCAAGGTCTAGATATTTGGGTTTGGTAAGAAGCAATCGGTTCCGTTTATTTCGGGTAGAGAAGTTTAGGATTGATATAATATATCCATATAGGTATCGAGCGCGATAATGGAGGAGATCATAAGCTTCCTTAATGGAGTATTGATTCCAATCACAATCGCGATCATCTGAAAACAAAACAAAGAAAGGTAAGAAAGATTACTCATCCATCAACTGACCACTAAATCAGTCCCCACCATATACAATATTAGAGATTATGTTGTAATGCTTACAAACGTAAATTCATATAGTACAAAACATTTAAAAAACAAGATGTTACAATCTCTAGTTACTAGTTCATATGAATCTACATTAGTACATGACTTGTACACTTACTAGGTAAGTAAGAAATATACTTTTAGTTTGTATAATTACAACTGAAATTTCTCACAACAATTAATAGTTTGTACAATCTATAGCTTTATACACATACGCATAAGCAAGATGCCTTGTTTCAGCTTCATCTCGATGCACCGCCGAGTCAAGTAGCTTCCTCCTCCATCCGGACTCCATTATGGTCTTCGGTGACTGGTTCGATTATGTACCAGGGAATTCGAACCAAAGGCTTTGGGCCCTAATTCTTTTGACTACTTTAATTGTTGATTCGTGTTTTTGGTCCATCTTTATTAATAAACAGAAAGTTTTATGTTTCTCTGGTTCAGAGCTTACTTTAAACGAAGATTTTGCCAATTTCCTCACGCAAATGCCGATGATTCGTCGCGAGGAACCACCGGGGCACATTGGTTCGGCAAGTTTCTTCAAACAAAATTGTTCCTTGGTGGGTTACTCCATCCGGAACCCTCCACCTTCAACTCTCAACTGGTATTGTTGTGGTGATCACCTCAAGTTGGCCAAGCAATGGTCTTCGTTAAAAAGAGAGTGAGATGATCACACAGATAGTAATAAAGTTTTCATCTAGTTATTCTCGTTTTCTTCCCGGGATTTTCATCATCAATTGACGACAACCTCTCTCCCATCAAAAGTCCTTGTTAAGCGTGCATTCGAGTGCCACTTGATTCTGTGATCCCCTTCATTTTCATCCGGAGGTGTGGCAAAGAAGAGCCAATCTCTAGTCCTCTCTCAAGGGCCGAGGAGACATTTGTATCAAAAATTGTATCCGTCACCAACATTGGGATCCCAACAAAAACACTTTTATCAAAACCTTGTCGTTGGACAATGTCTTTGGCTTTGATGGAAAACAAAAAAATACTTCATGCATGCGTGGCCAAAGACCATTCGGCCGCCAACAAAATCTCTCATATGGTGTCTTGACGTGATTTTTTGTATTGTGAATTCGTTTTTGTACTATTTATGACCTCCAATATTATTGAACGTTTATTAAATTTAGTAATTTTATTGAAAAGACTAATTACTTTTAAAAATTTTAAAAATTCATCATGAATAAAAAAATTAGAGTTACCTTTTGTGTTTACTTTAGATTTATGAAATTTCATTATATCTTTTTAACTTAATCAAAATAAATGGAAATATAAAAAGTATATCTTTATTTAATATATTAAGTTGTTTTCTTTGGTTATAATTTTTAGAATATTTTTGTACTCGACTTTGATCTTGATCTTTCCTCTCACATTTGTCAAAAAATCAGTTTTAGATTAGATTTGCTAAACTTTTTTTTCATTTTCGATAAAACTAGGTTACTTATGCAAAATTTAACAACAACAAAATAATGAAGAGGACACAAATTCTTAGGCCATTTGACATTTCTATGAAAAATGTTTAGCCTTAAATATTAAATTTTAAAACGTTAAATAATATTTCAAAATCACCTAACTGATTCAAAAACTATATATATATAACCAACTAATAATTTTTAGTTATATTTTGGCTACTTCATTTTGATTCAGTATAATATGGATTTAGTTCCGATTCGGGTAGAATAGTTTAGTATAGAAATCTATATACCTATTAAGATTATCATGTTATTCGTCTAGTGGTTCCCATCGAATAAAACTATAAAGATATTAAGTTGGATAAATATTTGTTTTCTATATATAATTGGAATGGGAGTCATAAAAATACGAATTAATTAAAATTATGCTTGTCGTTCTGTTCATTATTTCGTATTTTGTTTAGGTTCCACTTCGGTACTTAGCTTCCCATTCCTTAACCGAAAAATGAAAAGTAGTTAAAGTTTTTCTTTTGCTTACTCCATCGATCTAAAGGTTTTATCTTTGATTTACAATTTAGTCATCAACGTAATTATCATTTTTTATTAATTTATATTTCTAATCTATGAGTTAGTCCTCACTCAAGCTAATTAACATATGTGTTTAGTCCTTGCTTCTTGGAAAACGTTTAGCTGATAGTGTTACATATGAAAGTTTAGTCAAATTGGAATTGATTCGCTTGAAATTTTTGATCTCTGGGTTTTATAATGAACTTTTGGAGATCCTAAACCTTCACTCATAGGAACAAAATACTTTGTTGTTGAATTTGGTGACTTTTACCAAACTTTACAGCCATAACAAAATACTTTGTTGCTGAAACAAGGTATCGATTGCTTTTACGTATGTGTATAATGTTATAAATGGTACAAAATAAACTATTAATTGTTGTCACAAAAATTTCAATTGTAAATATACAAACTAAAAGTATATTTCTTACTTAACTAGGAAGTGTACAAGTCAAGTACTAACGTAGTAGATGCATATGAACTAGTAACCAGAGATTCTAACATTTTGTTTTGTAGATAAATAAACTTAATATATATATATTTTAAAGATTTATATGAAAAAAGTATCAATCCACTAGTATTTTTGTATGATTAATAACGGTTTGTATTATGTTTGTAGTTTCAATCCAACGATTTAGTGATAGAAACAAAATGAAGGTACGAATACAACCTCCAGCCCTTTCTTCTGTTCTTCTCCTCTTTATGTTGTTTTTTTTTTTTTTTTTTTACTGGTGAGATCAATTTTTCGCATGATGACAAAGATATGTTTGTCTGTGAAAACGAGTTCCCTCCTCGGGTTATCATGCCATATTCACCCATCGGAGGATTGGAAACCTGAGGTGTAGAGAATACCAACCACTCCATAATCTTCTCATTGGCTGCAAGGTCAATGTTGAAAACGTCCGTGTTCTCTCCCAAGGAAGAATACCGAAAACTTTACCAATCTCTACCCGAGGGATACCAACATCTATTCTTTGGCTTTTAAGGATAAGGGATGAAACACAAACGTCGTCCCGCATCCGTTGATAGTTACTGAGTCCGTAGTATACGTGGAATGCGCGGAGAGTTGTATGGGAAGACCATAACTTGGCTAGGTTGAAGTGATCTTGGCAACAAAATTTGTAAAGGGAAGAGGGAGTTCGGATTCAGCAGCCAACCAATGAACATGTCTTCTTAGAGAATAATGCACAGCCAACATATCCTGTTCCACAGGTTGAAACTGGGTGAGGAAATAAGCTATTTCTTGGAAGGACAAGCCATATCAATCGACGGAGCCGCACATGTTCGATTTAAATTTATGTTTGTAAGCATTACAACACAATCTCATATATTGTATTTTGAAGTGAATTTTTTTAGGGTGAATCCCGTTTTTGTACTATTTATGACCATTTCCACCTTTTTTTTTTGTATAACCCATATTTTATAGCATATCAATCTCTTATATGGTGAGAACTGATTTAGTGGTCATTGATGGATGAGTAATCTTTCTTACCTTTCGATAAAACTAGGTTACTTAAGCAAAATATGACAACAAAATAATGGAGAGGACAACAATTATTAGGACATTTGACATTTCTATGAAAATTGTTTAGTCTTAAACATTAAGTTTTAAAAAGTTAAAAAATACTTCAAAATCACCAAACCAAGTATTAATCTTTAGTTATATTTGGTTACTTCACTTTGATTCAATATAATTTGGATTTAGTTCCAATTCGGGTGGAATAATTTAGTATATAAAGCTATATAGTTTTTTACTCTCAAAGGTATTTTTTGGCAAAGTTATTTCTCATAAACCTATTTTTGTTGAAACGTTTTGAAAAGTACATATAGATGAAAGAAACCCAAAACATACCTATTAAGATTATCATATTATTCGGTTTTGGATCCCATTGACGAATTTTGGATTCAATTCGGTTCGGTTTAGATATTTTATCCATTCCTATGTGAAACATTGTCAGATTCAATATAATAATTCTCACAATAATTTTAACTGATTTTGTAAAGTAAAAATGTAAAACTTCGTGTTTTACTCCGTATCTTAGTTGTCTTTAGAAGGGGAAGCACACTAGAGATCTTAGAACAAGCAAAACCTAAAACTGGATAGATTTAAATCATCCTCAGAGAGAGGATTTTTCTGGAAGATCATCAAAGTAAGGATGCTCCATTGCCATCTTCGCTGAGATTCGTTTCGCTGGCTCGTATTGCAGCATTTTCTGCACCAGAAAGATTGATAACGCAATTAGTTCATCTGTTGAGTGTTTATATTTGTCAACTAATTAAAGAACTTTGGACTTACCGAGAGAAGATCAAGTCCAGTCGCATCGAGGTTTGGAACAGATGAAGAGAGACTCAAGGGTTTCCATTGTGGGTATTCGTGCCAGTTCTTGAGTGTGCTTACTCCTGGCCACATTTCTTCATTCGGTGTCCCGAGCAACCTGAGTTTTCACAGACCGTCAGCACAATTTAAAAGTGGATGTGTTGTGTCTATTAAGTAACAAGGTGAAGAAATGGGGACAAAGACTTACCTGAAAATATGGAGAAGCTGTTGAAGCTCAGAGTCTCCAGCAAAGATTGCTTGGTTGGTCACAAGTTCAGCTACAAAATGGTAAAGAAACAATGTCACTTGATATTGAACTTGAATATCGAAGTGATTCCACAGAGGAAAATAGAGAATACGTACCGAATATGCAGCCAACAGACCACATATCAACAGCAGTAGAGTAATGAGTGGCCCCAAGAAGAACTTCTGGAGCTCTATACCATAGAGTTAATATCTGTTGCAATGAACACCCAATTCTTGTAACAATACATTAAGGTCAGACAAATTGGGATATACAAGAAGAAACAGTGGATTTTCTGATTATTACCTCATGGGTATACTTCTTCATTGGAAGAGTAAAAGCTCTAGCTAAACCAAGATCAGCTATTTTAAGCCTCATTGTCTTCGGATCCATCAAGAGATTGTGAGGCTTAAGATCCCTGCAATGACACAACAAGAGAGATATATTAAGACCAAAGATCTCTCTGGCGAGTTATCTCCTCAATTGAAAACAAGTTACCTGTGCAATATCCCATGGCCATGGCAAAATGCCATTCCTTTGCATAGTTGATACATCAAGCTCTGAGAATAATAACAAAATGTTGTATTTGAGTTAATGGACTTAGTATCAAGTGAACTGAGAGAAAGATGATAGCTTTAGTGATACAAACCTTGATAGTTTCAGGTGGAATATTTCCACGAGATTGACGAAAACTTCTGATGTATTTCTTGACATCAGTGTCCATATACTCGAAAACCAAGTACAGTACAGTTTTCCCTTCTTTGCTCAGTCCTTGCTTAACATCCATCAACCTGAAAAAAGAAAATAACAATCAAGTTCTGTGTAGAATCAATTTTGCTTAAACAAATGCAGTGATTGTGGAATGAGATCAAACTCTAGGAAACACCAAATCAACAATTCCTCATAGCTAAATCACAAAACTAGAATTGAAATTGAAATTGAAATTGAGATCCACATATACTGAAACTGGATTAAGATTCAGTGATTCTATTCATTTCAACATGAATCGAAGAACCTAAAATGAAATCAAACTGTATAAAACACCAAATCAACGATTCCTCAATTTCTAAATCACATAATCCGGAAAATGAAACTGAGATCCACGATCTATGAGAATCAGAGGTTTAAACACGAACCTGACGATGTGAGGATCACGAGCAAGCATACGTAAGATAGAGATCTCACGAAGAGTAGTAGAAGGAACACCTTCTTCGTCTTCATGAAGACGAGTTTTCTTAAGAGCAACGATTTTACCAGTAGCTTTCTCTCTTGCTCTGTATACTTTCCCGTATGTACCTTCACCAACTTTCTCAAGCTTCTCGAATGCATCCATGGCGGAAACTGCTATTACTTCCTTATCCATCTCTGATCTCTCTCTCTCGAATTCTTCTTCTTCAGATTTTGGGAAAGTGAAAAATGAAAAAGACGAAGAAACAAAACGGTTATATAATAAAAATCAGATTTTCAATTTTTTTTTTTTTTTTTGAAATTATTGTAGATTCCTTTACATAACGGATTGATTATTCGAATTTCAAAAATTGGAGCGGTCCTATATTTTATAATTTGTCCCCACATTGAATTTTGAAAGAATACCAATTATCTATTAGGTAGTGTTACGTTGGTCTGGTACTAAATCAAATGCATACCCAAACCAAATGCAAAACTTTGATTATTCTTTTCCCAAACTCAACTTTGAACAATAGAGTTTGTGCAAGTCAAAAGACGAATTCGAAATGGGGAGTTTCTATGAAGAGAGGCGAAAACCGACGATTAAAAGTTGGGAGATGTGATTAGATCGTTTAAGCGAACTGTTGACCGCTTGTCGAAGAAGATGAGATTGTGGAGAGAACATCAGTAACTGAAGCCATAACACTCAATGCGGCTTTCAAAACATCTTGAGAGCAACCCGGTTTCACTATCGTCCTCACCTGACAATAATAAAAAAACTCGCATAGTCATATGACTGGCCTTGCGAAATTCCGCGACATGATAAAAAGAACGGAAATAAATTTTTGGTACCTGATCAAGATACTCTTGAAGCTTCTTGATTCTACCCATGTAATCTTGGTCTTCAACACACAGACTTACCGCTTTTGCATCAGCACCTGGACCATCATACTGAAGCGGTCCTGGGTTTCTGTACATATCTTCCATCAAGAATTTCTGCGCGTTTTGTCTCAATAGACTGCAAAATCATTCGACAAATCAGAGAAAGAAACGATCTCATTCATTTTATTGATGTTGTATCTGAGAGGATTAGCAAGGACTTACTCGTATGCTTTGCCTTTCAAGTCCACAGTAGCTGGATGAATCACAGGTCTACCAATTGAAGTTGAACCAGCATTTTGGGACCAACGCTTAACGGTCATCATGGCCTAAAGGATAAGAGAGTGGTCAGTAAAACTGAAAAGAGAGAATATATACTAAACAAGGGAGACAAAACTCAACTGTAATAGGTGCAGCTCCACATTTCCACTTGTTTACAGGACTCTTCAGGTTAGTCACAGTTGCCATGTAACCATTCAAACCAGCTGCTAGGATGTGGTAACATATATGCCCAAGAACCTGCATGAATGTTTAAGTCATTAGTGTGACTATCCAAAATATTTAAAGGTGCAATAGTATTGTAGTGCAGTTGGTGATCACATACGTAGGCATAGTCACAGTCGAATTTTGATGGTAGAGATCCACGAGCTTGGTAACCAAAAAAGTGGCAGATAGCGTTGAATTTCTTCCCTTTGTATGTCCCTACTTTCTGTCATTTTCAAAATTTAGTGTTAGAAGCGAGATTGATTATTCATCTTGTTAACAACTAAAGAGCTCGAGTGTTCAGGCAAGGCTATTAAAAATTAGTGGTGGTTTGGATTGTGTTCAGTGGAAAAACATGCAGCTTACCATACGCTTGTTCATTTCAGTCTCCACGAGATAAGCTAGAAGTTTCTCGGTCTCAATCTGGAGAAGAAATCAAATGAGCATTGTAATTCCGATAAGTATAAGTCACAGAAGCTCCAACAATTTTATTCTTCTTACCTGGGATAGCTGAGCAGAATCATCAGACTCGGGGTGGAGTAGGAGCTGCAGCAACAGAGACAGACAATTGTATAAGTATTCATACTCGTTTACATGAGGAAAACAAAGACAAATCCTATGCCAATAGATTCGAACCTGTTTCTTCATGAATGGAGGCAAAAACTCAAACAATGCAAATGACCAAGGAGACAGCTTAGTAGAAATTTTATCAGCATCCACACCCTCCTTAAGCAGGCCATGAATTTCCTGCATCGCACAACATCAACAAAAGACATGTGGATACTAATAGAATTGGTATTCGGGAACCCTGAAACGTAGTTTTTCAAATGATTTATCGAAAGACTATCAGTGGTATTGAATCATTACCTTCAGCAGAGCAAAGAGTTCAGGAATACTCTCTACTAGCCCTTCAGGAATTAAGATGACTCCATGATTTTTGTCTGATAAAACATTAATGGTATATCACTAAACTTAGTGAACAAGCAAAAGACATCACTTTGAACCTCACATAGACTCGTTATAAGTAAGACCTTGTTCTGCTCTTGCTTGAACAGCATCACAGATCTGTTTTGCAATGTCAAAAATTGTGAGCTTGGAAGCGGCAACCTCCTCGCCTAGTATCACCTGAAATTACCACATCAGATACACATGATAATCCAGAGACAGCATACCAATAGAGTGGATTGAATATGTTTAGAAATTGCAAGAATACCATGTTTGGATGAGACTGAAGTGTACACTCAAGGGCAACATGAGAATGCTTCCGACCCATGAGACGGATGAAGTAATAATACTGGCAATAGAGAAAAAAGCATATTATCCTTTAGAGAAAAACTGATAACTGAAACATAAAGAGCACAACTTCGCAATTTCACATTGATAACCAGAAACTACATAAATATCTGAATAGGAAAGATCATTAAGCTGCAGCTATACTAGACAATCTTTCTAATCTTTGTAAAACATGGTAATGTTCGGTAAGAATTGACATTTACCTTCTCTGCTGAAAGGGCATCAGTGCAGACATTACTTATGAGCTGAGAATTCACCTGTACAATGTATTATATCATTAGCCTAAATACGAGTTAAAAATGTTAGTAGAAAAAGAGTGGCAAAGGGTAGAGAAACAACGATGTCTACAATACCAACGAAGTAAAAGAAACCAAGACAAAGGAAAAAGGGAAAAAGGGGGCTAAAACTTCACAGCTAGTTACCTTGCATATGGTGTCAAAACCAACATTTGCCTCCACAAACTGATTTTTGAGATCTCCATTAATAGTGACCGGAACACCAACTACCTGCAACATATTGGTAAAAACTATGCTATTAAATGAATTATCAATTGTGAGTTGCAACTGTATTATCACCAAGAGGTTTAATAAGGAATCAAGAACAGAGGAAAAAAACTAGGACCTTTGTTGGGCATTTTGTTTCAGCAAAAAATTCAGCAAGATGACCTGCATCTGTGTTTGATGTTACACCTAGCACATAGAAATCATTAATTTAGAAAACTTCAACTATCAGACTTACACAATTAATAAACATTAGAAGCAACCATAACAAACACTCGAAAGAAATAAGAACATTAGGTACCTCCAATGATAACAAGGCCATCCAATTTCAAATCCGTGCAAGCTTTTAGTGCAGCATTAACCTGTTCGGTTGTTCTAATCTGATCCTTGGTTCTTCCAAGCAGATCAAAGCCACCTAATCCGACATACATTTGAATGCATCTGTCAGAAACCAGTAGAGATAAAACTATGAATAATCTTAACAACGTCTTTATCAAACAATAAACCTTGGTTTTTGTAAGTTTGGAGGACATCATCGGTGATCTCCACGGTCTTTTGGGCAAATAGACCTTCAGAACCACCTGTTGACAGGTAGACACAAATCAATACGAAAGTATCAGAACTACGAAAACCAAATAACGCATGGAAACAGGACTCACCCAAAAATCCTAGCAAAGTGTTCTTCGCGTTGTGCACTTTGAGAGCCTCGTAAAGACCCCAAATTACATTGTGACCACCAGGAGCCTGCCTTCCAGAAAACACAATTCCAACCCTAACAACAAAAACCAACTAGCTTCAAACCAACAACATAACCACAAAGCAAAGAATTACAGAAAACAAAATACACAGACAAAAACACACCTAATCGCTGGATGCTCAGTAATAATCTGAGCATCAACAACTTTAGCATTAGCCCTGAGAAAGTGAGCCAAAGGCTGTCCTAAAGTATGCGGAAAAGCACGAGCAATAATATGAGCATCACCAGCCTTTGCCCCAGTAGTTCCATCACCTAGCTCCACACGAACCGTAGTCCCCTGAAATATACACCAATCAAACACAAATTCAAACAAAGCTCAAAAACACTAATCCAAGAAAATCACATTCAACAACAACCACAACAATCCCCAAATACTAATACTACATTACGTTAACATGCAATTCCACCTACCTCACTAAAACCAAAATCTCAAATACTATTGATGCAAAACAGAATCCAAAACCCTAGATCGCAATTACATAACCACCACAACACAACGCGTAAACAGAGAAACGCATGAAACTACACCAACATTGCTAAGTTCCTACGATTCAAAGGAGGCTAAAAACATTAACGGATTAACGAAATTGTTGAATTCAATAGAGATCTAAACGTTGGAGACAGTAGCGAGAAGAGATCGAAGAAACCTGGAGGCAAGGAGGAAGAAGAGGTTGGTATTGAGATCGGAGTTGTTGAAGAGGAGAGAGTTCTCTGGGAATTCCGAAATCTGAATCCATGGCGATTCACTTTTTAGGCTTTGATTCTAGGTTGGTGTGACTGTGAGAGAGATTCTCAGAGAATTTTTTTTCTTTGGTTCGTCAAAAAGTATTTATATAGTGTAGTGTGCGGAAGGGACTTGGCGATACGATCAACCAAGTTCGGAATTTTTCAGTTTCAGTCCACGATTTTGACAATTATACCCTCAGATGTCCTAGTTATTTACGAAACTACCACTGGCTTCACTTTTTCTTAAATTTTTAAGGGGTTTTTTTCACTTTTTTAAAAAGATTTTTGGTTTTGATGTTTAATAAATAAAGGACCCAAAATGGTTTGTATTCATTTTTTTTTCGGTTTCGAATTATTAGACAAAGTGACAAAGTCAATTTGGTTTGATTCTGGTGAATTTTTTTTGATTTTATCCTATTTTATTGTTCAGTTGAGAAATTCCCAACTAAATGTGACCAAACTTTATATTAAGAACAAATAAAATTATAAATGAGAAAAAGAGGAGTGAATGAGCCACAAAGGATAGGTGAAGGATAGTTACGGAAATAATGAGACTATGAGAGTATATAGCATTGAATAGGAGAATATGCTTACATGGTAATATTGTAATTTACAGGCAAGGAAGAAAGGCACGTTTTGCCTCTTCGTCAAGTATTGCCTCATCTTCAAGTATTTTGCCTCTAAAAAGTTTTAACACAAACAAACATCATTGCATGAAAACTACCCATATAGGAAAATATATATTTTATACATAATACATGGTTTCCAAAAGTAAAATTCTAGTATATTATTTGCTATATATTTTGACTTCATTTGGGCTTTATAAGAGCATGTGCATTGGAGACACTTATGATGTGTGTCTAAAATATTTTAGAATTGAATTTAATTAACTTTTATTAGAATGGGTGTCTAAAACCACAAAATGGATCCTATATTAGACACTTTATATGTTTTTAGACATTCATTCTAATAAAATTTAATTAAATTTAATTCAAAAATAATTTAGACACCCATATTGAGTGTTTCTAATGAACATGCTCTAAAGCGCCTTACTTACTTTGTTGACCACACAAAAGGCTCATTGTTTTAAAAATGTAGTAGCCTTAACTATGAAGAGATCTACTGGCCAGATTTATTGGTATCAATGGGGTTAGATACTCAAACTAAACTATACTGGCTTTGAGAAGACTCATCAAAAATAATAAAGCATATGATAAAGATCGATCATGACTCATGAGTCCAAGCATATTAAACACGAGTTTACGATTTTAAATAAATCAGAACAATTATATCTTTAAAATGGCTTTTTTCTTAGGAAAATGTATAAATTACCGTAAAAGATCAAGAGTTAGTGCAAATGAATCACTGCGTTCACAATTGCGGTATTATGATATTATCTATACGTGTACGATTTTCTTCGTGTGAACCTTATTGACATTATGCATGCATAATAAATTTTATTTGTTTAACATCTATATAAAAGAACATTTCAATATACATTTTGTAAAAATCAGAAATTCAAAATCAATAAGAAAAAACTTTATCGTTCTCTCTTCTTTCTAAGTGTCTTCTTCTTTTGAGAGTAATATTTTCACCATAAATATTATTGTAATAATACATTTTTTATAACATAACTCAACTTTTCTATCTATCTTGCAAAGACCGATTCGGCGTATAATATACGATGCAAGTATATAATAAAAGATAACACCATGGACCATGGTAACAACGACATCAAAGTTGGTGAACACCTAAAATAAATTTGAGTAGGTGAAAGGGTCAGCTTAGTCTTGTGCTTATCTCAACTACCTTACCTTATGAGAAAAAGTCCTACTATTTGATGATTATCTTCCGGAAAATGCTTAAAGTAAAAAAAACACCAAATGACGTGGCAAATCGACACAAAGAAGGTTCGAGAGTTCTAGGCCTTGTTATGTAACGCAGTCCAAATAAATAAATGGCGAACAAAAACTTTCGATTATAAGAAAGATAAACGAAATTGACAGAGATGATACCAGCGACGGCGACGACTAGTCACGTGAGAATGCTCTATCCGTCACCGGCTGGATCTCCAATCTCAACTGGATCGGAGATTTTTAGTATAAGAAAAACAGAACCGAGACGATTCAGGCTTATGATTACGGCTGCGACAGCGAAGTACAAGGGTACGAAGATGAGGGAAGAGAAGTTATCGAAGATGATCGAGGAGAAAGTGAAGGAAGCGAAGGAGGTTTGCGAAGCTGATGAGAGATCAGAGGAGTGTAGAGTCGCGTGGGACGAAGTTGAAGAAGTTAGTCAAGCTAAAGCACATCTTAGGATCAAACTTAAGCTACTTAACCAAGATCCACTCGAGAGTTTTTGTCAAGAGAATCCAGAAACCGACGAGTGTCGAATCTATGAAGACTGCTGAAAAAACAATTAGATATGTCATTTCGTGTTTTATGTATGCTCTTGTTTTCGTAGTTATATCAAAATCTAATCTTAGTTAACATTGTCCGCAGCTACTAAACGATGTCGTTTGGAATATAATTGTCGGAGTGAAACGACTTCGTTTTGAGGGTTTGTCAATTTAGTTTAGCCAAGTAAATTGGGCCTATGAATAACCCGTACTGATCCAAAACCGAGTCTGAAAAAGAACAGGCTAATATCAAGACACGTCGACAAATCCATAACGTAGAAAATTTGATCCTCAAATTAATGAAAATCATTTATATGTTGTGGAAATTTGAGACTGCATGTTTCTTTTATCAAGACCAAAATCATGGCTTTGTCTCACAAGAACCTTTCACTTTCCTCAACTTGTTCTTCTTTCCATTCTCTTACAAGAACACTCGTTTCCAAGCCTCGTAGTACAAGAAGATCCCGTTCGACTTGTAGAGCTTCATGGCAAGAGGTTTTTATTTGAATTTCTCCATTTGAATAATCACCTTTTATTTTGTTTTATCCTCTTAACTTTTTCACTGCCGGATTTTTTGTAGCTCGCTAGTGTGTTGGTTTTCTCGGCAATTCCATTTACCGCGGTGAAAGCAATCGCGAATAGCTCACTCGGAGAATCTCTACGACGGAAATTAGAAGAGAGAAAGAAAGAAGCAGTGGAGAATTCAACAATATTCAAAGCTAAAGCTCAAAAAGCTAGAATCGACAGGTAATTTAAAATTTAACCATAAGGTTTTTACTTTTTTTACAGGGAATAAAAATGAACTTGCACGTAATTAGATAAACTGAGTTAAAAAAAAAAATGTAGGGAGATATACGCTAGTGTGTGTGTAATTGTACATCATTTACCGTTATTTTATAAACTAAATGAGTGGTTTAAATGCTAGTGTGGTTTTTGAAATGAAAATGTTTTTAAGTAATTGTAAATGATGTATAATTACAAGTTATGATAAAACTAGCACATATCTTTCTACATTCTTTTTACTTCATTTATCCAATTAGACTGATTAGTCTTGATTGAAGTAAAAAGAATGATGAGTGATTTGATAGATTTAATACAAAAGTGTTATTTTAGCTGTAACATGTGTTCCACAATTCCTTGGTTTTGTTCTTGTAAGTGTTGCAGCAAGTGGTATGGAGAAGAACGTCCACGTTGGTTTGGTCCAATACCATATGATTATCCAACATACCTTACAGGAGAACTTCCTGGTGATTATGGATTCGACATTGCTGGACTTGGCAAAGATCGTTTAGCCTTTGATAAGTACTTCAAGTGAGTCTTCTCCTTTGCAATTTCCTACTTTGTTCTGTATTAGTTTAGAATTTAGAAGCTGTCCACTTGTTTTTGGTAAATAGTAGTTTAGTCTTACCACTTGTTTTGCAGCTTTGAAATACTTCATGCGCGTTGGGCCATGCTTGCAGCATTGGGTGCTTTAATCCCAGAAGTATTTGATCTCACTGGAGCTTTTCATTTCGCTGAACCCGTATGGTGGCGAGTTGGTTATTCAAAGCTTCAGGTTTCCTTCTTTACCATCTACTATCACATTACTAGTATAAGTCTTAATTGGTCAGTATCTTGGTCATGTAAGCCTTTCTTTTTTCACCAGGGAGAGACTTTGGACTACCTCGGCATCCCCGGGCTTCACGTAGCTGGAAGCCAAGGTGTTATTGTAATTGCTATTTGCCAAGCACTCTTGATGGTAACTAATACCATTTAAGACATCAAATACACGGTTCATTTCATATATACATTTATCTTATAACATATACTGGTTTTTTTCAGGTAGGACCGGAATACGCAAGATATTGTGGTATAGAGGCATTAGAGCCACTAGGAATATACTTGCCAGGAGACATAAACTATCCAGGAGGGACACTTTTTGATCCTTTGAACCTCTCAGAAGACCCAGTAGCTTTTGAAGATCTTAAGGTTAAAGAGATTAAGAATGGGAGATTAGCGATGGTCGCGTGGCTTGGATTTTATGCACAGGCTGCTTTCACTGGTAAAGGTCCTGTACAAAACCTTGTTGAGCATGTCTCTGATCCATTACATAACAATTTGCTTGCTACGCTTTACAGATGAAATAAGACTTTATGTACATATATGTCAAAAAGGACAATGAGTGAATATGGTTGATACCAAAATGTTCTTTAAGCAATTAAGATTTTAACCCTTGTTGTGTGTTTGTTATAATATAGTACAAGTACATAAAACATCATGAGATTCATTGTTTTAAAGAGTACTAATTTAAAATTAATGGATTCATATTGTTTTGTAACTCTAACACAAGCTTATAACATAACAAGAAGAAGAGAAACTTCAATTCCAATACATCTTACTTCTTGCGTAACAAACCTCTGCACAAACATTTTTCACATTTTATTAACACTCAAGAAAATCACTCCCCTGTTTTTCCTTATACTTTCAGAGGGATTCAAGAAAAGGGATGGATATCACATACTTATGCTTTGTGTGAGCTTTACCCCTTTGTTGAGAATTGGGAATTGGATGTAAAAGTAAAAGTTCCCTATTAAATTCTAAAGAAAAAAAAAGATAGAGCAACCACAAAATAAATTTTTGGGCAATTTCCAAAAATACCATTTTTTAAGTTTTTTTTCAAAAATACCACATTTTTTTCCAAAATTCCAAAAATACCATTTTTTAAAAATTCATTTTTCACATTCAAAACTAAACCCTAAACCCCAAACTAGGCCTGGGCATATATCCCGAACCCGAAAACCGAACCCGAACCCGACCCGAAAAACAGGGTTTGGAACGGGTACGGGTAGTCCTAATAACCCGAATGGGTTTTATAATTTAATATTTCGGGTTCGGGTTCGGGTTAGGGTTACCCGAAAATAAAACGGTTATCCAAACTACCCAAAGAACACATATGTATACAAATATACACTTACCGGTATTAGCATGTTCAGTTTCCAGTAATCCCCATTTATCGATATACGGTATAAATCCACATAATTCCTTTTTGATTTTCAAGATGGAAAATCCAAATCTTCTAAGGAATTCGTCTCCTCCATCAGAGGAGTCTATAAACCATTTGAATGTATGTGACTGATACATTGTTGTTTTTGATTCAATGTAGTTTCTGTATAGGATCGATTTGTCTTTGGTGATTGTTTGATTTCTTTGATTTGATCATATATATACCCTAGATTCTATATAAATCGATTTGGTCAAATTTTCCAATTCTGATGAATTGTTTTATAACAAGAGGATAGCATTATAGAGGTCCTAGTTTGATGTTTGGAACAAAAATTGTTTTACTTAAGTAATCATTTGTTTATCCTCTATAAGATAGTGATGGTGATGATAAACCGTAAACTTTTCACAATATATTTGTTTAGTAATTTTAGTAAAAAGATCAATACTTTTTTTAAAAAAGGCATGTTATCCAAATTGATTGATTATTAATATTACCACTTGCTAATACAATAATCATTTAATATGCTTTGGATTTATAAACATGAACGTGTATAATCATTATCTAATCTCTATTTGTTATTTGATTTTTACTTATCATAGGAAGAATCAAGAATGGACAAGGGAGGATGGAGAATCACAAGAGAAAGTTATCTTTTAAAATTCCAGTTTGCATTTTAGTTTCATTATATATTTGAAGTCTTGATTTGGTGTTAGACATTACGTTGCTTTTGTTTATGTATAGATTTGAAGTCTTGGTTTGATTTAAACGTTGTTTTAGACATTATCTTGTTTGTCAATTTGTAACTTAGAGTTAATTGCCACATTGCTTTTGAATTTACAGGTTTGATTGAGTTAATTTCGGTTTTTGATGACAAACCCGAAACTCGCCCGAACCCAAAAATACCCAACCCGTACCCAACCCGTATTTTTATATAACCCGTATGGGTTTTGTATTCAAAAATCCGAAAACCCGATACCCGAAGTACCCAACCCGAAACCCGATTGGGTACCCGGATGCCCACGCCTACCCCAAACCCAAACCTTACCCCCTAAAACTATACCCTAATTTTGGAATGGTTAAGCCAAACCCAAAAAATTTAAATTCGAAATCTTAAAAATCAACTTTTAAAAAAGTGATATTTTTGGAACCTAGAAAAAAATGTGATATTTTTGGAAAAAAAACTTGAAGATAGTATTTTTGGAAAAAAACTTCAAAAGGTGGTATTTTAGGGAATCTCTCTAAATTTTTTTTGTCAAAATAAATTGTAAATATAAATAATCATCTGATAGTTTTTATTTGATCATCCTCAACCCTAAATTTTTTATTCTTCTCCTCCGATCCGCCGTAAATCAATCAGTATGAAGATGAAGAAGATGCTTTTCTTGCAACACAAGCCAACCATGTCCCAAGGCAAAAAACGAGCTACAAATTCGACAAAAAGAGAAGAAAAACATGAAACACAAATCCCAAATGATCTCATAATCGAGATATTCTCGAGATTACCAGCGAAGTCAATAGCTAGGTTTTATTGCTTGTCGAAGTTTATGTGTTCCATGCTTCACCGTCCATATTTCACCGAGTTGTTTCTTACAATATCCTCGGCTCGTCCACGTCTCTTATTATTCGTCAGATTAAACTACGATGAGTGGAGCATCTACTCGTCGCCTCAAACTCATAATCCATATGGGAATTCGTCGTCTCTTGTAGTAGCTGCTGATTTTCATATGAAGAGCAATGGATATCTAGATCAAAACATTTGTAGCTATACCTCTGGTTTGGTGTTTTTGGGGATCTCAAATAACGATGATGAAAGAATGAATGTGATACGTAACCCTATCACGGGACATTATGCGACCTTACCTCAACAGATCTTGGACGACCTAGGCATTTTAGGGTTTGATCCTATTGACAAGAAATTCAAGGTATTATTAGCCGAAGATTATGCTCGTTATAAAATTCTTGACGTTAGAAGGTGGAAAAATGAGTTGGAGGAGTACGATAGATTGTCCTTTATACCACGAATCTTTGGGTCCAGAGATATGCATCAATGGGGTTTGTTATTACTTAATTCATTCTAATGGTCGTGTACCGTCTAAAGTGATAATTTGCTTTGATGTTAAGACTGAAAATTCCAAGATTATTGATGCTGAATGCTTTTGTGATCAGCGTAGAGTTAAATTGATAAACTACAAGGGTAGATTAGGTGGGGCTTGTTGTAAGTATAATGTCAACACCCTTGAGTTGTGTATGTGTGTTCTAGAGGATGTGGAGAAGCAAGAATGGTCGAGACGTGTCTACAGTTTGGGAGAGAATGTAGCGATTAATCAACCTTGTCATGGTTGCGTCGTTGGAGCGACTGCTACGGGTGAAATTGTTTTGTCGATGACTAGATGCGATTATGATGATGAACCCTTTTTTGTACACTACTTCAATCCCGAAAGGAACACTCTCCAAAGCGTTGAAATCCGAGGTTTTGAGAAGCCTTGTAGAGTTTTCGCTTTTGTAGACCACGTAGAGGATCTTAATGCTAACGATGCAAAGGAACTCAAGTCAAGGTCAGGAAAGCAAGGCCTAAATATTATAAGGGAAAGGCCAAAACCACAAGAACGTCATACAGAAAACGAATTATTAGCCAACCTTGAGTTAGGACAAGAAGTGTTGATCGTGGAAGCCAACTCAAATTCATGTACAGGAGAAGACACTCGTTAAGTTTCTAAAAACCCTCTCTTTTGAACATGCGAGTCTAGCTAGCTATTTTGGCTCTAAGTGTGACTTCTCTCATCTACATGTTTCGTGTGAGCAGTGAGCTTTATCATTCTGTTTGGCTTTATTAGATTAGGTTAAATCCCAATCGATCCCTTGGTGAATATTATTGATAGAGATTATATACACAAAGTTTAGGAGACTAGCCGTTAGGGGCTAATCAATGAGATCCTAAATTACATACAAGAATATATAGTTTCCTATTCTAATACCCTCCCTCAGTCAAAACATCAAGAGCTTCGTATGTTTAGGCTGGACTTGAAGTCGTGGAAGAGGGTAGAAGGGAGACCTTTTGTGAAAATATCAGCATATTGATGGGAAGAAGGTACGTGGAGTACACGAACTTGACCGAGTGCAACCCGTTCCCGAACAAACAGAATGTCAAGCTCAACGTGCTTGGTGCGTTGGTGTTGAATGGGATTTGTGGACAAGTAGACAGCACTTACATTATCGCAATAAACGATGGTTGCTTTAGTGATGGGACAATGGAGCTCAAGTAAGAGATTACGAATCCATGTTGTTTCGGCAACTGCATTTGCGACACCTCTGTATTCGGCTTCGGCGCTGGATCGTGATACGGTTTGTTGTCGTTTGGATGACCAAGATATCAGGTTGTCACCAAAGAAGACACAATAGCCCGAGGTGGAGCGACGTGTATTTGGACAGCCAGCCCAATCCGCATCCGTGTATGAGGTGAGAGTGGAAGTTGTAGACCGAGAGAAGTGGAGGCCTTGTGTGATCGTTGCTTTGAGATAGCGGAGGATTCGTTTAAGGGCGTTGAAATGAGGTTCACGAGGATCATGCATAAATAGACAGATTTGTTGCACGGCATATGCGATGTCCGGACGTGTGAACGTGAGGTATTGAAGAGCACCAGCGAGGCTTCGATAAAGCGTTGGATCTTTGACAGGTTCACCAATGTCGACACGGAGTTTGGCAGATGTGTCTACGGGAGTAGTACACGGATTACAATTAGTCATATTGGCACGATGGAGGATGTCTGCCGTGTAGTTTTGTTGACTTAGAAACATTCCAGTGGCATTTCTCTGCACAGAAATTCCAAGAAAGTAGTGAAGAGACCCGAGATCAGTCATAGCAAATTCTGATTTTAGAGAGGAAATAATTGACCTGAGAAGTGCATCTGAGGAGGCAGTGAGAATGATATCATCAACATAAAGGAGTAGATAAGCGAAATCGTTGCCGTGGCGGAGGACAAAGAGAGATGCATCGCTCTTACTATTGATGAAGCCAACTTTAGTTGCGTATTGAGTAAAGCGTTGAAACCATGCTCGTGGAGCTTGTTTGAGACCGTATAGTGATTTTTTAAGTAGACACACGTGATCGGGTTTGGATGGATCAACAAACCCCGGTGGTTGATGCATGTATACGGTCTCTTCGAGGTTGCCATGGAGGAAGGCGTTTTTAACGTCAAGTTGGTGAATGGGCCAATCTCGAGAGAGAGCAAGATGAAGAACCGTTCGAATTGTGGTTGGTTTGACGACAGGGCTAAATGTTTCGTCACAATCAACACCGACTTCCTGAGATTTCCCATTTGCGACTAGACGAGCTTTGTAACGAGAAAGATTTCCATCTGCATTAAATTTATGTCTAAAGAGCCACATGGAACGAATGACGTTAGCATTAGGTGGGCGTGGTACCAAATCCCAAGTTTTAGTTACCTTAAGAGCATCATATTCATCAATCATTGCAGGATTCCAATTTGGATCTTGTTTTGCTTGAACGTGTGACCTAGGAAGAGGAGAAACAAGAGAAGTATGTAAATAAATAATTTTCTTAGTTTTGATGATACCGCTTTGACTACGAGTTGCTACTCTCGTAGGTGGAGGAGGAGGTGGAGGAGGAGCCCTTGTCCGAGTTACCATTCTTGTAGGTGGAGGAGGAGGTGTAGGAGGATCCCTTGTCATTATTGGAGGTGGATTTGGTGGATTAGCCGATGGTGAGGAAGTAGAGTTTGATGGAGATGATGAGGTAGATTGTTGAGCAGAGGAGTGTGACGGTGGTGACGATGGTTGAGGTGAGGTAGAAACTATCGGTGAAGATGGAATTTGAGATTCTGGTGGAGGAGCTATAGGGGTGACAAGAGGAGGCAGTGAGTAAGAAAGAGACGTCGGTGCTTGTGTTGGTGGAGGTGTTGTGGCGGAGTTGTATGGAAAAGTGGTTTCATCGAAGACAACATGGCGTGAGATGATGATGCGGTTAGTTGAGAGGTCAAGACAACGATAGCCGCGGTGATTCGTTGGGTAGCCGAGGAATATACACCGAGCGGAGCGAGGTGAGAGCTTATTACGAGAAGTTGAGAGTAAGTTGGGGTAACAGAGGCAGCCGAATACACGTAGATGAGCATATGAGATTGGCTTTTTGAAAAGCTTCGTGAATGGAACTGCATTGTTGATAGCACTTGATGGTAAGAGATTGAAGAGATGAGCCGCCATGTTCAATGCTTCAACCCAATATGTGTTTGGGAGTTTTCCCTGAAAAAGAAGAGAACGAACAAGATTGTTGATAGTACGTAATGTTCGCTCAGCTCTACCGTTTTGCTGCGACGTATACGGACACGAAAAACGAGGTTGAATTCCATTGTTAGAAAAGAAATCAAGCATGATTCGATTATTGAATTCACCACCATTGTCACATTGAAAAGATTTTATAGGAATTTGAAAGTGAGTTTTAACAAAATTATAAAAATGTAAAAACTTTGAAAATACTTCACTCTTTTGTCGAAGTGGATAAATCCAAACAAAGTGTGAAAATTGATCGAGAAAAATAACGTAATACTTTATTCCACTAACACTCGAGATTGGAGAAGTCCAAACATCGGAGTGTATTATTTCAAATGGTGAAGAAACCTCAGAATGTGAAGAATAAAACGGTTGTTTAATGTGTTTGCCTAATTGACAAGCATGGCATAAAGAAGACACATCAGTTTTAGAAGACTTTAAAAAACCAGATGAAACTAAAAAACAAAAAACGGCGTTGCCGGGATGACCCAAGCGTTGATGCCAAATTGAAGCAGGAGTAGTGGTGAGATGAGCTTGGTGCAATGGGGATGATGATGGTGAACAAACAGCGTATAGAGGTCCGGTGCTATCACATCGGATGAGTGGCGCTTTGGTACGAAGATCCTTAACAAGAAAACCAAGAGGATCAAATTCAACAGAACAAAAATTATCAATAGTAAATTGACGAACAGATATAAGGTTTTTCAAAATTTGAGGACATAAAAGAACATTGTTAAGGTAGAGAGGACGAGACAGAGACGAAATGGTTGAGTGACCAGATGCAATAGCGGGTAAAAGCGAACCATTTCCAACAGTAATAAGAGGAAGAGAAGAAGAAGAGGAGAGAAAGTTGAGTGTACCGGATTGAGCAGTGAGATGAGCCGTAGCTCCGGTGTCCATGTACCAACCTGCATCGAAAGGATCCGAAAGTGTCATGGTGCTAAAAGCATTGGTAAGTTGTGTTGGAATGAAGTCAAAATTTTGGACTTGTGGAGGTGATGGAGCAGAAGGATTGAGGGTGGAGATGTAAGCAGCTCCATTTTGAGAAGGGGCATGGCCGAGAATTCCAGAACCAGATTGTGTTGTCGGTGTCGGATGTGGAAGACGAGTTTGATTTTGATTACGTGAATTCATCCATGGGTGATTGGACCAAATGGGTTGATTGGGCCATTGAGTTGCATTAGGCCATTGAGGATAAGTGGGCTACTGAGGATAATTGTGATAGGCCCATGGTGGAAGAGAATTAGAAGCCCAATTATTTCCTTGCCAATTAGAATTGCCACGTCCTTTGTTGTTGTTGTTGTTACGGCCGCCGCCACGGTTTTCACGAATGTTACGAGAGTTACGGTTGTTTTGATTTGTGGAAGAGGTGGAGCGAGCATCATATCGTTGAGAGGATGAGGCGATAAGAACTTGTGGTGCAGAGGCATGGTCAGTGTGAGAGGTTTGTGTTTGTTGTTTGATTCGCAGCCGGTCTTCTTCATCTTTAAGCATAGAACGAGCATTATTAAAGGTGCACGGCGGAGATCGATGTTTGATAACGTTAATGATGTTATCAAATTTTGGGCTGAGACCGTTGAGAAGATGCATAACAAGAGCTCGATCAGAGATGGGGGAGTTGACATTGGCGAGAAGATCCGAGAGAGTTTTCAGTTTCTGACAATAGTCATGGACCGAGAGATCACCGATCTGAAGTGTTCGAATCTCGTTCTCAAGTTGAATGGCTCGTGTCTCCTTGTTGTCGCGGAACAGGTTTTCAATTATTGTCCAAAGGTCATGAGCAGAACACTTTGTTTTCAAGACAGATTTGAGGAGGGATTCGGAGAGAGTGCCGTAGATCCACATCTTGACGGTGCCGTCGGTCTGGGACCATTTAGTATCAGCTTCATTGGCCGGAAGAGAAGTCCCATCAAGGTGGCCCATGACCGAGAAACTATGACAGTGAGTTTCGAATAATTCACGCCAAATATCATAGTTCATCTGATTCATATCGAGAATGATGGGGATATGAGCACGGATTTGAGTAAGACTCAAAGAGCGATCAGTTTGGGTCGGAGTTATAGCAGCCATTGTTGAAGAAAATTGAGAACAAGGTAAAAACAAGAGAAAAACAAAACAGAGTTTAGGGAGAAAAGAAGAGAAAATAGAGATGGAGGATCGAAGATAAAGAGAAGGGAGGTTGAGGGAGGCGAGAGAGATTAGAAAATATTTTGCTGAGATACCATATTAGATTAGGTTAAATCCCAATCGATCCCTTGGTGAATATTATTGATAGAGATTATATACACAAAGTTTAGGAGACTAGCCGTTAGGGGCTAATCAATGAGATCCTAAATTACATACAAGAATATATAGTTTCCTATTCTAATAGGCTTAGCATTTTATTATTCCTGGTTATCATGTTCATGTCCTAATTATTGTGTTACAGATCAGGGTTACCTGGATTTATTTGTTATATATCCTCAATATTTTATTTTATTTTTGAAAACTAAAAGTTTCTCCTCATGTCGTAAACCAGAGCATTTTATAAAGTCTAAATCAAGCGCCACAACTTCTAAATTTTGCTTGGGATACTTGACTAGTTAAACTAATAGGTCTTGATTATACACAATAATTACATGACTATGTACTCTAACTTCGATTAAATGATTTTGTTTCCATAACATATATGCAAATATACGGAGGAGCTCACTGCAATATCAATAAGAATTCCACTCTCGTTCTTTTCTATATTTAATCGTTTAACTATGGTTATTGGGAAAGCATCGACCGTCAAAGATTGTTTAGCGGTTAGCAAACAATTATTACAACATTATATTCAAAGGCAAAACTTTTTTTTTTAGCAAACCGAAAGATTTTATATATCTTAAACTCCAAGCATGGAGGAAGATTTATTCATTACAAGACCATAAATAATTTGCCGATCTAGAAATAAAGACGAAAGAGATAGTGGTGAAATCATCGCTAAGACATCAAATGTCATAAAAGAGAGATTTTAACTCGTTGCACACGCCCTTTGTGTTGAGTAGCGTGACAAAAGAGAAGGAGTCGGAGAAGCATATGAGACTTTGGAATCCTGAACTTATAGCTGCAATTAGGTAACTTTCAATGCGAGAGCCTCAAACTATTTGTTTGCTTTATATGGTTATTTAGTCTACTCCGGAACAAGCCAACTGGATCAATATTTTGGTACGATCCATTGTTTTCTCTCTCAAAATTGATTATATGTAGTATTTTTGTAAAGTTTTTTCAAGTTGAAAATTGGATGTTTTAAAAAAAATTCCCTATTAAATTAATTTAATTTTGAAGAAAAAGAGTAATTTTCCGTAAAGATTTTTATTTGTTTCTTCCGTAGATCATGACATCATGTGCCTTAATCATCATACGTCATACGTGACTAAATTGGGTTTGAACCGTGGTTGAGATATCCAAAACCACACTTCTTGCCATTATGCTACTAGAACTTTTGACATATATTGTAGATTACAATACTATATTTACCAAACTATTTATAAAAACATAATTTTTTAATTTTCTACTAACGTATCCTTGCCGTACCCGTATCTATAGATTTTAATAGTTGCCGTTTTCCGTCCCCGTTTCTGTACCCGTACCCGTCTCCGTGCAACTTAGGTGATATGTAACCCTATCACCGGACACTATGCGTCCTTACCTCAACCGATCATGTACAAAAGAAGCATTTTAGAGTTTGATCCGATTGACAAGACATTCAAGGTATTAGCCCAACCTTACTCGGATACATCATTAAGGGTTATGACATTAGAAAGTGGAAAAATGAGTTGGTAGATTGTCCTTTATACCAAGATTCCTTGTCTGAAAGGATATGCATCAACGGGGTTTGTTATAACTTAGGTTATTGGGGGTAATGTACAGTCTAATGTGATAGCTTGCTTTGATGTTAGGACAGAGAAATTCAAGTTTATTGACGCGGAATGCTTTTATGATCAACGTGAAGTTAAATTGGTAAACTATAAGGGTAGATTAGGTGGGATTAGTTGGAAGTATAATGTCAAAGACAATACCCATGATTTGTTTATGTGTGTTTTAGAGGATGTCGAGAAACAAGAATGGTCGAATAGTGTTTACAATTTGGGGAGTTTCGGGGAGAAACCATGGGTTCAACCCGGTATGCATTTGGTTGCTCCCCATAATTCTTTCGTTGCTGGAGTGACTGCTACTGGTGAAATTGTTATGTCGATGAAATATCGAGTTAATAATGAACCATTTTACGTATACTACTTCAATCCTGAAAGGAACACTCTCCAAAGTGTTGAAATCGAAGGCTTGAAGAAGCTAGGTGTAGTTTATAACGCTTTTGTAGACTATGTAGAAGATCTTAATGTTAGCGATGCCAAGCAACTCAAGCCAAGATTGCCATTATTAAATCAAGGCTTAAAGATCATTAGGAGAAGACTAGAACCACAAAAGCGACATGTGAAGAACTCTGCTCCGCTGTGAAGCCGACAATCCTCTTGCGGAACAAATACGAGTTATTAGATAACTTTGAGTGAAGACAAGGACAAGTGACGATTTGTTGCTATGGCTAATCTGATATTTGAAGCCAACCTCAAATTCTTGTATAAGAGAAGACACTCCTTTTGTTTCTAAAGCCCCTTTCTCTTTCAAAGATTCACACTTCATTAAGTTATTTTGGCTGTGAGTGTGACTTGTCATCTTCATGTTTTGTGTGAGCTTTATCGCTTTGTTATGGCTTAATTTTTTGCTATTATGGTTATCATAATGCTCATGTCCTAGTTAATTGTGATACATGTTACATGGATTTGTTAGAATAGATCTCTTGAATCTCAATATAATAGAGATTAGATGCTCTAACCTCACTTCATGTGTCGTTTGCTTGGTATAGATGCAGCAGGAAGATAGGTAAAACCGTATATGTCATAATAACTATAATACAAGCTAGCTACTAACATAACCAAAATAGAATAAAGACTTCAATATCAATCAATTTTCACAGTACTTACATAACTAATCAAAGCTACACACACTCGTGAAAATCACTTCATTCTTCTTATGTTTGTTTTCTTTCTTGCATTTTTCAAAGATTCAAGAAAAAAGGATGGATATACATTAACCAGCGTGAATAAAAATTAATCCATAGTATCTAAAATAGCAGAAAGCAATCATGGTGGTAAGATAAAATTTGAAATATATTTGGATGTATTCTAAATATATTTCAGATATTTCTTGGGGATGATCACGTGACTGGAGCTGCTCCTCAGCAAGTGACCAAATAACTTTATTTGTTATATATACTCATCAATTACATGCTTAATCGCTTAACATGAAAATATTCCATAGCATATGCAAATTAGCAAATATATACGGAGGAACTCAAGTATCTTAATAAAAATACATATGATTATACATTTCAACATGTTCATGTCTATGCAAACAAAAACAGTTTGTCCTCGAGTATATGTTCCAAAGAGGTTGTGTCGGCCGACAACTAAATACACTCAGTATAACAATTAAATTATAATACCATAATCAAATTATGAGGGGTTTCAAGAAGAGACTTTTCTAATTGATTAAGAAAACAAAACAACTTCTCCACGTTACGTAAGAAGTCACTATAACCCCAAGAATAACGTGAAATCCTTTTTTTTTTTAAAGAATAACGTAAAATTTAATAAAATATACTGATCGGTATTATCGAAAGCACCATCATATATAATTTTAAGAAATATTCGTTACCTATGGAAAATATAACGAAGAGCCATTTTTGACATTACCAAACGGAACATATTCCATCGACCATCAAATAATTTTGATTAAGACTTCCTTTTTTTTGTTGGTTCTAATGTCCGTTTTATTTATTAACGTGCATTTTCTTCGATCAACACTAGTACACTACCAATCAAATATCGGAAATTACGGTGAAAATAAGTTAAACGTAGCAACAAGGAAACAATAATGTGAAAACGCCATGTTTTGGTAGATTATGGATACAACTTTTTGGAGGTTTTCAACTTTATACAAGTTGAATTGTCGTCATGATCTTCAACGTAGATAATTAAACACGTATCTAATAGACGGCATATCATTATTATAAACTGTTCTAATGGATAAAAAGAAAATTTAGAATCACATTTGTAGCCATTTTTTCATTGATTTATATATCTTTTAAACATTACTTATCGCACTAAAACAAAAATACCCCCTCCTCACTTATCAGAACTACTATAAGTTCACACACAAATACATAACAGTATTCATGATCGTTTGTTTTGTTTGTGAACACAAAAACACATATTGATGATAATGCTTTTCCCACAAGTAATATTTTGTTTTAAAAATAGTGTGAACAAAAGAAGAAAAGAAGATGTAGTACAAGAAATAAAGTTATGGTAAGTACAAGCTTCTGCGAATAGTGTCAGTATCCTTCTCAAATCTAATGCCATTCACTTTCCGTACCAAAACAGCTGTGTCCACTTTCCCACTTTCTATTATTGAATTTTTGCTACTCATTAATCACATACTCACAATCTCATGGTATGTACAGTTGTATTATACTTCCATCAGATTTCAAAAGATCATCATCATGAAATTAAAGCTTCTTGATAAATAAGGGAAAATGAATTTGATAGGAGAAAGATTTACGAATTAATGTATGGTTTAAAGAAGTAAATATATTTTAAAAAAATAGTTAAGCGAATATTCGTGTTTGGAGGTGGAGATTTTCTCACGCGCCACTTGCACGCGCGTTATATAAAATCCGTACGTGAAGGGTAATTACGTCTTTTTGTATAGACATGTTTTTGGGTGGAAACTGTGTAGTGTGTTTAGGCATTTTACCTTCCGTTATGACGATGACTTCCTCCAAACGCGGACGCGTTTTTTTAATTGCTTTATTATGTGCTTTTTTTGTATAATCAATAAAAAATTAAATGTGAAATTCTAAAATCTCTCATTATAATTAGAAAATGATGTCAAGAGCTCACGAGATCGTCTACCCAACTTCTCAGTATCCCACATCCATAGAGCTATTAATCTGAAAGCTGACTGCCTCGCCCATTCAGCAAGATCACGAAACTTTATTTTTTCTTATGTAAGCAACACTATACCGATTTGAATTCCAAATTCGGATGATGTTTTCTGATTAATAGTTAGGTTGAAAAAAAATAAAAAAAAAATTAGAAAACGATGAGAGCAAAATATATAGCGCAATTTGCGTTATTAAATTTAGTTAGACAATAGTATATAAATTATTACTTTGCTTTATCTTGTTTTTACATTTCCATTGCATATAATTTGTAGATATTAATGTAAAAACATGTTTTTCGCTTCAAATAATCTTATCTATCGAATTATTTCCGTAAATTTGTTCCATCAAGTTATTATATGTTTTTTTTGCTAAACTCCTTTTCTTCTATAAGAAAATGAAGTAACTTGGGGTAAAATTCTCCTCTAAAAAAACCAAATAATAATATATTTTTTTGTCAAACCAAATAATAATTATTTCATGTCATTTTCAACTTTGTTAAAAAGTGGTTGATGATATGGGAGTCAATACCTTTGTACAGTTTTTCTTTATCAACATTAGAAAATCTTGTTATTATAATAATAACTTTATCTCTTTCGAGTTTATATTTCTATCTATTTTATTTACTTTGTCTCCTTTTTATTCGTCACATATCAATTATTGATGAAAATAGTTTAATGTTATTATCCTCAATGTTTTTTTTTTTTTGGTTAGTGAATCTATTATCCTCAATGTTTGATAAGGAAAATGTAGTAGATAATCATAATAATACGAATTTAACAATAAAATATAGAAATGAAAATTGAAATTATTTTCTGAATATATATAGTAGTATTTTAGAAGTATCTTGGATCTTTCATTTTTTCTTCTCACATACTATGGTTAAAGACTTAAAAAACATTACAGAAAACACCCTTATTCTTATCGAATTTACCATTTGTGCCACCACCGAACTAAAAATGAGAAAAGTTTCGTAAAAGGTAGAGAAGTTGAAGACAAGAGAAGAACAAAGCAATCCTCAAAAACGAAGAAGAAGACGAAAGGAAAGATAGAAGCTTTACACAGAAGATTCCCTCTCGTTCCTAGATCGATTCTCACAGAAGAAAAAGATTCGATTTTTTTCAGAGTTTTTTTTTTTTCAAATCTGAAAAACAAAAAAGTCTGTTTTTTTCCGATTCGATTCCGTTCTCAAGCTTTGAGGGTTTTTGCTTGAAGAAGCTGGAGATTTTATATCCGAATTCGATCTAGAAGTTCTATGCTAAGGTAAACAACGATTCATTTTCAGTTTTTTTTTCAGATTTACAAAAATCGAATTTTTAGTGTGTAAAGTTTCGATTTTTAGTCTTAGTGACTGAAGAATCTTCAATCTGATCTCTATGTCTTCTATTTTGGGATTGAATTCAAAAGGGGAAATGAAAAGTTTTGATTTTGTTATTGAATCTCTGAGATTTCTGAGTAGTTTATGTGTGTTTGTGTTTTCAGTAGCTTGAGAGGTGAAGAAGAGAGGTTGATATGGATGAGGTAGGTCCTCAAGTAGTTGGTCCGATTTCAATACACAATCCCATGGGAAGAAAAAGAGATCATTATCTGCAGCCACAACACTGGCTTGTCCAGTCTCAGATACAGGCAAGTAATAATGATTGGAATCCAAAGATGTGGGAATGGGATAGTCAGAGATTTGAAGCTAAACAAGTAGAACAAGAGCCTCTACGCCTCGGAAACAACGGTGTTAATCCGAGAAGTAATGTTAACTGTAACAATAACAATGGTGGTTTGAGTTACCAAGGAGAAGAAAGAGGTCTTGATTTGAATCTGAGTAGTGGTTATAACGATGTGGAAGATGTAGAAACTCCGCAGCAGCCGGTTGTAACTAGACCGAGTAAGAGAGTTAGGTCAGGATCGCCGGGAAATGGAGGCGGAAACTATCCGAAATGTCAGGTGGATAATTGTAAAGAAGATTTATCTGTTGCTAAGGATTATCATAGAAGACATAAAGTGTGTGAGGTTCATAGTAAAGCTACTAAAGCTCTTGTTGGGAAACAGATGCAGAGGTTTTGCCAACAGTGTAGCAGGTGAAAGAAAGAATCTGGTTTTTGTTCTTGTATCAGTTTTTGAAAATGATCTGGTTTTTGAAGGTTGTGAATTTTGGCTTGTAGGTTTCATTTTCTTTCTGAGTTTGATGAAGGAAAGAGAAGTTGTAGGCGTAGATTGGCTGGTCATAATAGGCGGAGGAGGAAAACGCAGCCTGAGGAAATGACTTCTCCGGTTGTAGCTCCGGGGAATTGTGATAATACGTCTAATAACACAAATATGGACATTATGGCTTTGTTAACAGCTTTAGCTTGTGCACAAGGTACTTTGGCTATGTATCATTCTCCTCTCTGGTGATTTTGGTTTTAAATTATTCGTGTTTTATGCTTAACAAGCTCTCGGTATGCGTTTTGCAGGTAGGAACGAGGCTAATGGGTCAACGGCAGTGCCTCAAAGAGAGCAACTTCTTCAGATACTTAACAAGATCAATGCATTACCTTTGCCTGTTGATCTTGTCTCAAAGTTGAACAATATTGGAATTTTAGCAAGGAAAAATCTGGATCAACCTTCGGAAATGAACCGTCAAAATGATATGCATGGGGCTTCTTCTCCGTCTACCATGGACTTACTTGCTGTTCTCTCGACAACTTTAGGTTCTTCTCCGTCTACCATAGCATTTTTATCTCAAGGAGGATTTGGTAACAAAGATAGCAATGAGAAGACTAAATCAACTTCTCCTGAACACGCCACTACAACTAATTTAGAAAAGAGAACGTTGGATTTTCCTTCGTTTGGGGGAGGCGAGAGAACCAGCAGCAGTAACCTGTCTCCTTCTCAGGATTCAGATTCACGCGCTCAGGACGCTAGATCTAGCTTATCTCTACAACTATTCACCTCTTCACCAGAGGATGAGAGTCGACCAACAGTTGCATCTTCAAGGAAGTATTATTCTTCTGCGAGCAGTAACCCTGTTGAGGACAGATCGCCATCATCATCTCCTGTCATGCAGGAGTTGTTCCCGTTGCAGACATCTCCTGAAACCATGAGATCTAACAATTGCAATAACACTAGTCCCAGTCCCAGGGCTAGTTGTTTGCCCCTAGACCTCTTTGGTGTATCAATCAGAGGAGCTGCTGCAAATCCTAGTTTCAAAGCTTCTAGGCATCAATCTGGTTATGCTTCGTCTGGTTCGGATTATTCTCCTCCTAGCCTAAACTCTGATGCTCAGGTATGCAGCTAGCCATATTTCCTTTGTAAACCAAAATCAACCGTCTTAGTGAAGCAGGTCTAAAGCTTATTTTGTGTTTTTAAACAGGACCGCACCGGAAAAATAGTTTTCAAACTACTTGGAAAAGATCCTAGTCAGCTCCCTGGGACATTGCGGACCGAGGTGCTAATTTCTGGGGCATATTTTGACGACCTTGAAATATAAGAAAATTATTGGTTGTTGTCTCCTAACAGTGGTCATCTCTTAATTTCAGATTTATAGCTGGCTTTCGAGCATTCCTTCAGAAATGGAGAGTTATATCAGGCCTGGTTGTGTTATTCTATCTGTTTATGTGGCAATGTCGGCTTCTGCTTGGCAACAAGTGAGTGAATTTGCTAAATAGTTGAATGATTCGTTAACTCTATTCGAATTTGCTCTAAGTATCCTAAGGTGCTGATGGGGTTTTTGTCTTCTTTATTTCAGCTTGAGGAAAACTTGCTTCAGCGGGTTAGTTCTTTGGTACAAGATTCAGAATTTTGGAGCAACACAAGATTTTTGGTCACTACAGGCAGACAGCTCGCGTCATATAAACACGGTGAGTGCTCATGAGCTGCTACTTCTGTGTCCGTTTGTGTTTGTATGGTCTGCAAAATAATAACTTAGTCATTTCTATGCAATATTACAGGTAGAATTCGTCTGAGCAAATCTTGGAGAACTTTGAATTCACCAGAGCTGATCACGGTGTCACCTTTGGCTGTTGTAGCTGGTGAAGAAACAAATTTGGTAGTAAAGGGAAGAAGCTTGACTAATGATGGAATTAGGTAAACAATTTTTTTAGGGATTTTGCCCTTTTTTTTTTGCATCTTTCTGTTTTCTTCTTCTTCTAAGCTTTATGGTCATTATGCTGCAGTTTTCGTTTCGCGCATATGGGTAACTATGATTCACTGGAAGTAATTGGAACAGCATATAGGAGAACCAAATTTGATGAGTTAAACTTAAATAGTTTCAAAGTAAAGGGTCCGAGCCCTGGTTCTCTGGGGCGTTGTTTTGTTGAGGTAACACTTTGAAATGACCGAACTTGATAGTTTCTTTGTAAATCAAGATCTTGGAAGATGTTAGTTTAACACTTCCTATTGTGTCAAAACAGGTGGAGAATGGATTCAGAAGTGACAGTTTCCCTTTGATAATTGCCAATGCCACGATTTGCAAAGAGTTGAATCGCCTTGAAGAAGAGTTTCATCCAAAAGACGTGTCAGAAGAACAAATACACAATTCAGATCGTCCAAGGTCAAGAGAAGAAGTTCTTTGCTTCTTGAACGAGCTTGGTTGGCTATTTCAGAAGAAATGGGCATCTGACATTCAAGGAGAATCTGACTTTTCCCTCCCTCGCTTCAAATTTCTGCTCGTATGCTCGGTTGAAAGAGATTACTGTTCTCTCATGAGAACTCTCCTGGATATGCTGGTAGAGAGAAATTTAGGAAAAGACGGTCTGATGAAGGAGTCGTTGGATATGCTGGCTGAGATTCAGCTATTGAACCGTGCTGTTAAAAGGAAGAACACAAAAATGGCGGAAACGTTGATTCATTATTCCGTTAATCCCTCTAATAAAAAGTTCATCTTCTTGCCTAGCATCACAGGACCTGGCGATATCACACCTTTACATTTAGCTGCTTCTATATCTGGCTCTGAAGATATGGTTGATGTCCTGACAAATGATCCACAAGGGGTAAGTAAAGGGTCTATATTTAGAACCAATTGTTTTAGCCTCTTGTTTTTTCCTACGGTAACCCGAGTTTTCATTGTTTCTGAATTCAGATTGGATTATCATGCTGGAATTCCCTAATCGATGCAACCGGACAGACTCCATTTAGCTATGCTGTAATGAGGAATAACCACAGTTACAACACCTTGGTGGCTCGTAAACTTGCAGATAAAAGAAACGGTCAAATATCTCTATATATCGAGAACGGGATCGATCAGATTGGTCTGAGTAAAAGACTAACCTCAGAGCTCAAGAGATCTTGCAACACATGTGCAAGTGTGGCTCTAAAGTATCAGAAGAAGGTTTCCGGTTCACGACGCTTGTTCCCAACTCCTATCATCCACTCGATGCTTGCTGTTGCAACGGTCTGCGTCTGTGTTTGTGTGTTTATGCACGCATTCCCAATCGTCAGACAAGGATCTCACTTCAGTTGGGGAGGTCTTGATTATGGATCAATGTAAGCAAAAGTACAAAAGGTTTGTATAAGTAAAAGTCTTCTTTATTCTTTTGGGTTTACACAATAAGAAAAAATGTGGTAAAGGAAATGAGAAAATGAGAGAAAGTGAGAAAACCCAAAGACCTGTGAGATTAGGACAGTGCAGAGATGGGAAAATCACTGACTGGTCTTGATGAGCTTAGAGAGTAAAGAGAAGAAACTGGTTCAGGTCAGAGACAACTTCAACACTTGAGTTTTTATGTATTGGCTCTAATTATGTTTTTATTCTTGAATATGTTAATCTTCTTCTTCTGCTTAATTACACTTTTTAGTTACTTATCTTTTCTCTTAACAACGCAGAAGCTGTGGTTATTTACTGAATCTGTTTTCTTTTGGAGGGGTATTTGTATCTGTAGAGTTGAAGATTGTTGTAAACTTGTAATGTAATAGTACCTTTTCTCAATGCTATGTAAAAATAGCATTAGCCTTTTTCGATAATCGCTTTGTTGTTCGTTTTGCTATCGCTATCAATAAACGATTAATCTATATTCGTTGCTTAGTTAGTTCAACGATATATTTCAACTACTAGCGATACAAATTTCATCAGCGATTTAAATCAATCGTTGAACTGGTTACAAGATTTAGTACTCGTCAAAACTTGTTAGTGTAGTAACATATCGACGAACTAACAACTATAAAACGTGTATGCATAAATGCATTGATTAGAGCAAAACGAACATGGACTTTTTCTTGGTCCGGTTTACAATTGGTTCCGGTTCGTGTCTTTTCTTGTCACGTCAGTCACGTGCTATTGACTACATTGTTCAAATTATTAGTCAATGGTGCATTGCACCTTCTTCTCACAAGTGTGACAAAGTTTTTTTTCACTTTGTGAATACAAACAAAAGAAAAAACTAATCTCTTTATTTATAGTTGAAAGAAGATAAGATCGTAGGGAAATGAATAAAAGGACGATTCGTCCACTTTTCTTCCAACATTGTTGAAGAATTAGTGGTTATGTTTTAGTTTTCTATTGATAGCTACTAACTCATTACGTGGATCACACTTCTCTTTTCTTATTATTATCTCTTTACGATATTCTCTATATATTTATTTATTCGGTCTCTTTCTCGAGTACATATGTTGATAATGTATCCATTGTCATTTTGTAATATAATATGGAGTTGTTTTCTAACTGTTCGTCCATTCGTTTACGGAGAAAAAACCTAAAAACATATGAATTAATGAGAGGAAAAATAAGTGATTTTAGATAAGCTATACTTGAAATTATGGATGTTTTTGGAAGACTTGTTTACTTTCATTTTCAATAGTCTTTTCTATTTACATATGTCAAAGATAGCAGACATTCAATAAATTTATGCTATATATAATACAATGTAGAAGAAAAATCATATATTGCATGAAATTTTAAGTTGGATAAGGACTAGAAAAATACATCTATTTTAGAGTTTGGATATTTTACGCAACCTCAATTGATTGCATGCTATATTTTTCATTGTCGAACATTTAAGACAGATTATGTCATCTTTATCTGTTTGTATATTTTACCAACCTAAACAAAGCTATAAGTATATTCAAATAGATGTAATGGTGATATATAAATTACAATAGTAGATTTTTAAATATGATGACGAAATTGAACTACTCCACTTGGAAATATCTGAATGGAAAAGTTACTTTTAAGAAAATGTAACTAAATATAGAAACTACAAAAAATAAAGTTTATCATAGTTTGACTCTGACTGTAGAATCTAACATTTTAGATTGCACACAACCCTTTAAAACTAGTGAGCTAACTTGTCTTGCTAAAAAGCACTCACTAGATGTCGATAAGATCTCTTTGTATAGTTTCTAAAATATATTCATTTTTTATCACGTGATAGACGTTTACTGACCTTACGATTTTACGAGGTGGCATATATTGGGCACACTATTCTTATCAATCCTACGGTCTAGGATTTGTCATGTGTAAACATAAGAAAAAGACAAAAGTGTGTACCACGTCATATATGTCCGAGAATGAGCTTTTAATCCAACGGCTCAGACTAAAATCTACAGTTCAGTTGTGTCTCCTCTTGTGTCCGTCGATCTTTCTGGCTCTTCATCTCTAGCCACGTCCCAACATTTTACAACTAATTTTCTTTTCGTCATCTATAACAACGAATTTTCTGATTATAGATGATTTTTTTACGACGTACAAAACTATAACAAACGAGTTTTTGTATAATGTTCTAAAGTTTCCAATAATACTTTTCTTATGTCCTAGTTACATAGCTTAGCTAATTAAAATTTAGTAACCAGAGTAAGTTCTCCACGTTTCTTTCCAATAATTTATGCTTTCTGTTATACTACTATTCATGAACATTTATCACAAACATGAATTACTTTATGAACAAATATCAATATGCTCAAACTTTTGATAGATATATATCCCACATTGAGAATGATGTAGGGCCGAATAACATAGTCGGCTAACTCGGTCTTGATATTTTTAAAGGAGCAAACGACAAAATAATTTGCCAAACAAAATACAATTATTTATCATCATTTGAGAGCAATAATTCAATAAGTACTACTTTTCTTAGAGCATCAACAACCGTTGTGGTTGCTCTTAAGCTCCTTTACTTCTGGGGTCTCTAGAGACACACACATGTGCACTTCACTTATACGTGTGTCTTTCATAGACTTTAAAATAAAATTAGTGACACTGATTTGTCAAGTAGATAATACTTCCCGAAAAAGTAATTAAAGATTGCTAACAAAAACAATTAAAAAGTAGAGATATTAAATGATTTTCATGTGACTATAAACCTCTGAAAGTTATCGTGACCGACCTCAAAATAAACAAGAAAAACCTCAATCTCTCTTTTTCACCTATAGTAGCCGCCTCACCTCCACTAACTCAAATCTTTTAGTCTTGTCAGTCAAATTACTTATATCTTTCACTTTTGATTCTTGAAGCTGATTATCGAAAACTACAAGAACTTTGAGCTCAATAAGCTTAACCACAAGACAAAAAATTATGGTGATTGATTGATTCTCTCCTTCTTTATAACTTCTCCTTATGACTTCTCTATGTAGATTCTTATGTTACTCTTTCGTTTTAAAAATTTCTCCAGGGACCAATGATGATGAGAGGAGAAGAAATAGAAGACGAAGAGTATCTAAGTCCACCATGGCTAATCCCAATGCTAAGAGCAATTTACTTCGTCCCTTGTTCGATCCACGCAGATTCCAACAAAAGTGAATGCAATATGTTTTGTCTTGACTGTTGTTCCAATGCCTTTTGCTCTTACTGTTTGAGCAAACACAAAGACCACCGAGTCCTTCAGGTTTTGCTTTCATCAAAATCTCTTTTTGATTTTTACCTTCAAATTCTTAGAACATAATAGTAATTAAGTAAAATCGATCTTTTTGGTTATGTAGATACGAAGATCATCGTACCATAACGTGGTGAGAGTCAACGAGGTACAGAAGTATATAGACATATCTTGTGTTCAAACATATATAATCAACAGTGCAAGGATTGTGTTCTTGAACGAACGACCTCAACCAAGAATCGGCAAAGGAGTTACCAATACTTGTGAAATATGTTGCAGAAGCCTTCTTGATTCTTTCAGATTCTGCTCTCTTGGTTGCAAAGTAAATTCTCTTTCCTCTGTTTTTCTCCAATTTCATAATTTTGATATGTTTATATATTTTTGGACAACACATAACTCGTAATTATTTATTGATGGATTATATAGAATTTATGGATTTTAAAAGTTGCGAGAATTTATCAATTCTTATGGATTCTTAAAAATTATTCTCATGGATTACAATTGATTCTCATGAATTCTTGTAAGTTATTCTCGTAGATTTGTAATAATTTGTTTTCCACCTAAGTTAATATATATATTTATAGTTTTCTTTAAAAAGTTTCAAGTGGTACATGTCAATATTCTAGATTCCACTTTAGACGTGAGAAATCACGTAAAAAGACGTAAGCTAATCAACCCACACCATTGCCATCATCATTTTCAAACATTGCCATTAACATTACATAATTTGTTCTTCATATCTGAGTTGATTTTTCGATTGTTTCTTTTTGTTTTTCCTAAAAAAATTTTTGGAATTTGTTTTTGAACTTTGTTTCGAGATTGCTTTATTATTAATAAAATAGATTTGGATTTTGAATTATAATTTTCGTGTTCGATTTCTTGACTTTGTGATGTCTTTATTTCTAGTTAACCTCAACGTTTTTTCCATGTCTGTGACTTTATTTTATAGTTGTGTATAATAAGTCGTGAAATTTTCTTTTTTTTTTAAGAATAATGAGTTCTTGCTTTTTTGGTGTTCTTATACTACGTTGAGTTTTTCAGTTGTTATTCTATGATTTGTTTATGTCTTTTTTATAATTCTGGTTTTTGTTATGATTAGGAAAAAAAAATGTTGTTTTGATGCTGTGTTTTTTTTGATGATGCGTGTGTTTTTTAACATGAATTTCAATAATATCATCTATATCTCTAGTATTTTGAAAATCATGTTGTAGGAATAAAACTATAGAGATTTCATCTCTTAATAACAATGGATTTTAATTGATTTAGAAAATCAACAAAACATAGATTTTTTTTAATAACAATGGATTTCAAAAGGAATGTAAAAATCCTCAAATGAATAACAATGGATTTGATTTAGAATTTAAGAATTCATTAACCAATAACAATGGAATCTTAAAATTTTAAAAATCTACATAAATCCAACAATGAATAACCCCTTAAATTTTTTTTTTAGGAGTCTAACTATTTGCAACACATAACGAGTATATCGGTTCTAAGTATTTTTGTATCTAAGGGTAGTTTAGTTTAGTCTTCAACTTTGTTCATATTTCGTCTAATAATTACTTGTATAAATGTTGTTCTAGGTTTTCGACATTTCTTATTAAACTACATGTCTCTTCTTAGTCTTAATGTGAGTGGCTAAATTCTGAAGTTTTTGAAACTTTCACAAAGTTTTTAAACTGCATATTCCTCTAGTTGATTAGTTTCATCCGCTTCCAACTCTAAACTATTTTTTGATAATGAGTAGAGAGATTCATATAGTTTATATATTGGTAAAAATGACCATATTGTCCATGTTTGGTGATTCAGCTTGGAGGAATGAAGAGAGGAAATCAAAGCTTAACCTTCTCTTTGAAAGGGAAGCATGGTAGGGAATATGAAGGTGAGTGGGAATCTGATGAGGCGACCACACCAACTAAGATACGCAGGACATGTGCTTTCAACCGTCTGATGAGTGGTCTCTCCATCTCTACTGTTAAATCCGATTACTTTTCGGGAGATCAACGGTCTTCGAGCTCCGGTGATGAAAGCGGTTTCAATCTTTCTCCGGGAACGCCACCAATATATAATCACCGGAACTCAAGCAGAAGGAAGGGCGTACCACACCGTGCACCGTTTTAAAATTAACTACAAAGTGACTAACTATATACTATATATAGAAAATGCCCATATATACTTGTAAATGCTATAGTATTGTTTTTGTTGGACTTGTGAAGCTAGGAATAGATGATATAAAGAAGCATATTACATATATACATGTATTTTATTGTTTATAAATATAGTAGGTTTATAGTACTCAAGGGATTGAACTGTGTTTTTATATAGTGTTTGTTTATAAAGATGCGTTTGAAAGTACGTATGGTTCATGGTATTTTGTTTGTATCGTATACGATGTATTATAGTCAGTAGTCACAATAACATAGCAAAATATACCTTTGGTTATGACTAATGTTATTGTTGTGTGTTTATCGTATACATAGATTATTTTTTTTGGCAAATCGTATACATAGATTATAAATTTGAAATAATGCATGAAAAGATATAGATTAATTAACATGTGGTTAGTGGCTCACATTTGTGTCGTACTCCTTCTCCATCTGCCCATTTTAAATTATCTAGTAGAATTTCAAAAGATCAATGTACAACGACGCCCTACAAAAATATACTTTAATAGGACAGTACCTGCGTAAAACAACGTGGGATAAAATATTGATAATGCATAAAATAATATAGTTTTAGTTAAATAATTAATTATAATTACTGATATATTTATTATACGCAGTTTAAAATCAATTTTAGATATTTAAATTCGCAATTTTTATTATAAAATATGTTCCACTTTAAAATAGATTAAACTAGGCTAGGGCATAAAAACCGAAACCGAATACTCGAACCTGTACTCAGCTTGAAAAATCCGAACCTATACTCGACCCGAAACTTTACAAGTACATGTATGGATATAAAATTTATAGACCCGATAGAACCTGTACCCGAAAGGACCCGACCCGAATCCTAACCTGTACCCGTAAGCCCATGCTTATATATCTTTTGTCACATTTTTAAGTAGTTTGAAATTTAGATTTAGTATATTTTATCACATTTTTAAGTATTTCGATATTTAGATTTGGTTCAAATATTTTTCATATTATATGTTTTTTTGTAGATTTCGGGAGAAAAAGAGTTTGAAGTACAATTGAACTTAAAAGAACAAGAATAACCTGGACCTGTACCCGAACTTGTACCCGACCTAAACTTTATAGATACATGTATGGGTATAAAATTTATAGACCCGATAGAACCCGTACCCGATAAAACCTGACCCAAACCCGATTCGAATACCCATTTGCCCAGGCCTAGATTAAACCAACATAACATATTTTTTAAAGATATGGTATATGACTCAAAGTCTCAAAGATACAAAAATGGAAGATTGCATATATAACCAAAAACGTGTCACCAATTTTCGATTTTATAAATTAATTATTAGTTTAGTGTTTATTTAGTAGATAATTTGTGTTTCAAAATTGTTTGGTAATATGCATTATAATAAGCAAGTTAGGATTGTGTGGAAATAATATTTAGTTAGTGAGATTTTATATGTATAAATTTAATAATATTAATTATGTTAATTAGATGAGTAAACTTATCTATTTATTGTTTGAATATAGAGATTAAGGTATTTAAAATCTTTGAATAGAAATATTGTAGTAGCTCATAACAGTTATAGTTTGTTTAGGCATATGGATTCTTGGATATGTATATAGTAGAAGTTAATTAATTAGATTAAAAAAGTGAAAAAAAAGTTTTGACGCATAAGTTCAAAATGATTCTCCTTTAATATACAGAATATTTATTAAACTTTTTTCATGATAGTAAATAAAAAGATTTTATTTAGGACATCTGTAAAATACAATTATATCTCTTCCAACAATAGGTTTTACTATTTATAATATCTGAGAAAGATTTCCTAGTGACTTGATATTTAGATTGATTTTGTACGTGATTCTTTGGATTTTTGGGTCAAAATCATCGTGATTTTTTTCTTTGGATACGAATAGGAAACTATAAACTATAAATAGGTAACAAAAATCTACTATAAAGATTTACATATCTCTTCTATAATTAAATACAAATAAGACTATAAATATTTTCATTGACCTACTAAATCTCATTCTAAAACCATGGCTTTCCCTAACAATGAACAATGCACAAAACTCATTATCTACGGTCTTGTTCTATATGCGTCATTGTCTTCATTGTTAGCTATCTCGTACGCTGATTCCTCATCAGAAATCGTACCAACCACGAGACGTTTGTTACCTCTTCAGCAGAAAGAGATTCAGATCGTTACCAGAGTAAGCAGCAGAGAAACTATAAATTTACATTGCAGCTCTTCAGAGGATGATTTTGGGGTTACAACATATCCGTTATCCTTATGCTTGGAGTTTCAGATTTAAGGTAAATTGGAAAGGAACTACGAAATTTCGTTGCCATATCACATGGCGTGGTGGTGGAGATCACTGGTTTACAGCATTCAAAGATCGAAGAGACCATTGTGATATTTGTGTTTGGACGATCGTAGATAATGAGCAAACAAATTTGGTCCATCAAAAATTTTGGAAAGGATCAGAGGGACCTGAAGAGCATGTCGATTGGGATAAATAACTTCAAAGCACAAACAAAAATATAAATTACTATTATATGTATGATATAATAGATCGAATAACAATAATATGATTCGACTAAGGTTAGTAATTTAGTGGTTTATGCTATTATTGTTGTATGTGTCATTATCTGACCTTAAATACCGGTGTAAAATCGTTTTAGCAAAAACAAGAATGTAAAAATGATAATGGTATATTGGTATGCCTATGCCAAAAAATAAACTTATCATTTTCAAAACTTAATTTACATTTGTGTATTTTTTAAGTGTGTTAATCGGACATTACATATAGTAAAATCGCTATAAATTGGACCTTAAAAAATTATTATTTTACAGAGATATTAATTTATAGAGAGAAATCCTTTTTAGGTAAGATTTTTTTTAATTTTTTTTCCGAATGATGTTATGTTATGGAATTTAAGGAATCTATTTACAAATGTGACATGAAATTTTGATTAAAAATTTCGATTATTGCAATAGAGTGGATGATATTATCATAATTATTATCATAATAGACGATCAAATTAAAATGGTGTTCTATGTATAAAATTTAGAAGAAAACATGGTTATTATCCATAATGTCGATGGATACATTTAAAAAGAGTTATGTATAAAGAATCAATTATTTTGCCTAGAATTTTTCATACGTTTATGGTAAAAACCGAGAAAACAATTATAAAGTTTTTGATGTAATATGTAAACTTAAAGATAAAGTCTAACGAGATTTTTTTTTAAGTCAAAACAAAAATAATTAAAACTATGTTTAGTACATTATCATATATATGTATATACATAATTATATATGATTATTAATTTATATTACTATTAGGACCATATTTTACATAGGAGTTTCAAAAAAAAAATTATCTTATCATTTTATCGAATTTTGCTAATTTTTACATTGGTCCGATTCGGGACCGGAATAATTTATTAATTTACAGTGATTATTAATTTATGGAGGTTATATTGTAGTAACCAGTTTGAGACAGACATACTTAACTATATTAATTTAAAACAAGGTTACAACAAAATAAGTTGAGAACTCAATGTCAAAAAGTACGGACATAAAACATGATAAGGATAAATGGTTACAATAGTAGATAATAACCGAAAGTTTATTCGAAAATGATACGTCTTCCTATGTCATTAAAGACAAGCGAACAAAACTTTTTTTTTTTTTTTTTTTTTTTGCTAAGAATGTTAATATCATTATAAATGAAGTGTTTAGGAATTACATGAGTAACCTTGTAGTTAATAACCTTGGCAAAAAAAATTAAAACAAGGTTAAGATAGTTTTGAGAAAGATTTGAGACTTATCTAATCCAAGCGAGCATTAGATTTCTCCACCGTTTCTTGTGTCTTCTACCGCTAATGATGTTGCGGACATCGCGATCGATGTTTTTGAAAATAATCATAGGCGGAATGACTTGCGCATTATGGACCAAATTGTTCCTCTGCTTCCATATGTGAAAAACCAAGGCTTGAGCCACCACTTTCCTGATGACAACGTTTAAAGAAAATTTTCACAAAGAAAAAAGTTGGTGTGAAGGTTATATCTCAATTGGACCAGCATAGATTCAGTTTCATAATTATGTGTCAGATTCATATGAGATATTCAAGTCGAACGATTAATACAGGTTTCAAAGTCCAGAAGATAATCTAATTAGTGTAGAATTGATTAAGACTTGGATAAGACTTTTTTTTTTTCTAATAACATTTGAAGCCCACTAATGACAACAAAGTTAAACATCTTCTTTATAGCCCAATATAGGCCTTTTGGGATCGCCAAATTATCTCAGTTACAGTATTTGTTCAATAAAGACTTTTTAACCAAGAGTAAGAGTAAGTCGTTGTGGGCAGGGCACGACCACGTTATGAGATTTACCAGAAATTAGGAAAAAAATTTGGCAAGAAGCAAGGTAGACGTGCAAGGAGGTTTCTAAGCAAAACGGCTTATGTACTATTTTGGTAAATTTTTAGATCATAGGATATTTATCTGGTTATTAATTATGATATCATACAAACATAACTTTGTATAATAAGATATATTCATTAGGATATTAATTTATACTTATTCACGTCTGTATAAAGTATACATCTGCCTACATTATCAAACAATCTTAAGACGGAAGTAAATAAATAATTTTAAAATTCTTAGTTGATTGATGTCTACCAATCGCCAAATTGAAAAGTCTGTATCAAGTTATGAAATTCTCTCAAGTTAATCGTTCTTTGTTGTATTTAGATGACAATTAACGCGTTTAGCAAGCTGCCATTACTGAGATTGAAAGATATCTTCAAGTAAATGACAAAATAATTAAATGTATTTACTATCAACTTGATCATAATAAGACTTTTGTGAACATTAATTATATGATACTGCCATAAGTGTCGTTTCAAATTAATTAGACTAATCCTTCGGCTTTAAGAAACCAATTAAATACTCCCTCCGTTCTTTAAAGATTGATGTTCAAGAAAAAAAATTTGTTTTAAAAAGATTAATTTTTTACATTTTCTATGCAATAATAATTATAAATTGTAGATTTCAAGACATATTAATTGATTTTATTGGATTGTTATTGGGTCAAACGTATGGAAAATTGTTTAGTACAAAAACCAATACATTTCTAGTCAAACATTTATTTGTTTTCTTAATATGTGTGAAAACTCTAGAAAATCAATCTTTAAAGAACGGAGGGAGTATACTATTACTATTATGCAAAATAAACATATGGGGTTGAATAAAATCGTAGCTATATTGTATACATGTATAAATTACGCTTTAACACGACATTCATTGCAAGTTATTATTATTATTTTTTTAAACACGACATTCATAGGCTTGTAGCTTAATTCAATATAAATATCGTGTTTGAAGAATTTTTATATTTCAAAACAGATAACTTGTTAGAAGAACTTTTGGCTCATAGCTAAAACTTTATATCGAAAATTTAAAATAATTTATTTTGAATTATAAGCCAACAGTCATATATAGATAGGCTCATACCTTAATTCGTCGTTCATACAATAAAAAAGTAATTGTAGTTTAAATGAATATTATAGCGTCGTGGTCGTATACATATATTCAAAATGTGGGGTTGTATTTTTAGATTCGGGTCTTTGAAATTCGGAAGTTGATCAATATTAATGTAGTTAGTAGCTTTGGGTACAAAGTCAACGAGTGAACACGTGAAATCCTTTGTGGTTTTTTGCATGGCCTGTGACTTGTTACTTTTACTCAGTTCGATGGATTCTAATTAAATACGAAGAATTATATTCCAAAACTATGATTAGTAGTTGGTAATTGTCAACGTAATTAATCTAATCCAAACACAGTTGCATAGTATTAAATATCGTTATGGGCCTATGGCAGCGAAATAACAGTTAAAAGGTAGTATACAATAACCCATATAGATTTATTAAATTTATCATAAACCGTAACTACTACACATCAACCATGGAGTTAACTCCGTAATGGGAGAGTTTTCTTTTATTTTGGGAGTATACAACAAGGCAACAGTTTTTTATAAAATATATGGTAAAGTAATTAAAGGGCATTTTTTCTTATTAACCTAACACTATGTTTAATGTATATACATACACGTACAATCGGTCAATTTAATATATGATCCAAAACACTCTCATTTCAAAACTCGTCTAGATATATATTTAATTGAAACAAAATGTATTTTTCGTACCACTTGCGATTTTAATTTCTTAATTTGTTTATTGTAAAGTTAATGTTGCATGGTGAGAGTCAAATACTACACAAGTTGCTTTGGTCTTTAATTCACATAAAAAAAAAAGAAATTAGTTGCTCTGCGGTTTCCTTATTCCCCACGCTTATTTATTTAATGGCTTTGGTCTCCTTATCGCTAATTTTTAAGTCACGTGTTACGGCTCTGATCCACGTCATTGCTGACATTATTTCACTACGTACCGATAATAAACAGAATCTGTTCAATTTTTTTTATTATTACTTTCTTATGTTTTTCAAATCATTCACCAAATATTGAATTCAAACTTCTTCCTTAAATTTCGACAATAATTTCCATATACACGTACAATCGGTCAGCTTAATATAGTTTTTTCTAGTACATTCCTTTGAAACTATGATATTTCAATAAAATTACATTTTTTAAAAAGATTTATATGTTGACATTTTATATAACAACGTATCTTATAGTTAGACGAAGTTGACAATTTATTAGACTTTTTAGTTCAATGTATTTACATAGTAGATGGATAAGAAAGACTATCTATATAAACGCATATCAACGTATAAAATACAAATATATACAGCTATAAAAATATATTCGTTCATCAAAAATAACCATATTGTATTCACACTAGGCTAAATGCCTCAATCACACATTTAACTCTTTGATGTGTAACTAAATGTGCAATACCTTTTTTAACTATTTTTCAACACAAACTCAATGTGAAAAAAAATATAATTATAATAGTATTGTTAATCTAAAAATACTCGAAAAGTTTAAAAGAACTAAATCAAATTGATTTTGTTATAGTTAGTAATAACACTAGCTAGGCTGAATAAATTAATTAATCACTGCTCTAATATTTGAATTTTTTTTTGTCAACCATTTAATTTGTTTAGATTAGTCAAATATTTTGTGACTTTTCAAAAATCTTATAAATAGTGACCGTATGGTTATTTTTACCATATTGTATTCACACGTTCATGTGTAAATGTATATTTTTCAACACAAACTCCACAAATTCAATGTGAAAAATGATAATAGTAAGTTAATTGAAAAATACTCGAAAAGTTTAAAATAACTAAATCAATTTGATTTTGTTATATAAGTAATAACACTAATACATACTACATTTGAGGCTGAATAAATTAATTAACCACTGCTCTAATATTTGAAATTAATTTTTATTTTGTCAACCAATTAATTAGTCAAATATTTGATGACTTTTCAAAAATCTTATAAATAGTGACAGTACTATATCCAAAAAAAAAAACATTTATAGTATTTAATATTTCCTTGTACAACAAACAAGAGTCAAACTCACAAAGCTAAGCCTACGCGTCAGCCTCCGGTTTGGTTTTCCGGTTTACGTATTATGCTTACGTCATCATTAGTCTATTTATATCCCTTCTCTAACCGACTCTGATTCTCACGCGTTCTCTCTTCTTCTCCTTCTCTCTCTAAACTCTCTCTCTCTCTAAAACAGAAATTCAAATTTAAAAAAAAACTCAAAAAAAGATTCGATTCCATTGAAGCTATGGGTACCTGTGTATCAATCGGTCGTAACGAGTGTGATTCTTCACCATCGACGGCGAAAATCGTGACGATTAACGGCGATTTACGTGAATATAATGTACCGGTTTTAGCTTATCAAGTTTTAGAAGCAGAATCAATGTCTTCTTCATCGATTCGATCTTCTTCTTATTTTCTATGTAATTCCGATTCGTTATATTACGACGATTTTATCCCAGCGATTGAATCGGAAGAGATTCTTCAATCGGATCAGATCTATTTCGTTTTACCTATTTCTAAACGTCAGTATCGTCTCACGGCGTCTGATATGGCGGGGCTTGCTGTGAAAGCTAGCGTGGCGATTGAAAAAGCGGCGGGGAATAAAAATCGCCGTCGTAAAAGTGGACGGATCTCTCCGGTTGTGATGTTGAATCCGCCTAATGATCGGATTCTCACCGCCGGTAATGAAACGGTGATGGAAAAAGGGAAGGTGTTGAATAAAACGACGACGTTTAAAGGTGGTAATGGTTATTCCCGGTCTGGTTCGGTTCGGAAATTGAGAAGGTATACTTCTGGTAGAGCGAAATTGGCGGTTCGATCGTTTAGATTGAGATTATCGACTATATATGAAGGATCTGTTGTTTAGAATAAATACGTTTATTTATTTTTGTTGTGGTTAATTATTGTAATGTTTCAAAAAAAAAAAAATTGAAATTACTCTGTAAATTAGCATTTTCCATTTTTTGTGATATGTTTTGTTATATGTCATGTGTACTTATGTACCATATAGCTTTATATGAATCATATTGTTACGAGTTTCATGAAATCGTTTTGTGTTGTTCTGTGTTCAAAATGATAAAATCTAATTTAATTTTTTAGTAAATCCTCATAACCCTGTCTATATATACATTTATTTTGGATGTGGTAATTAATCAACATAAATAACGTTTTCAAATTTATGAGATATTATTAAAGATTGTCGAACTATATTTAGATCAGATTGATTCGTAGCTTACTAGTCACCGGTCTAATCTTTTTTTTTTTTTGGTCGAAAATTACTTTGATTGAAATTTAAACCGGAAAAATGGCTAAATCGGTTGTAACCGGGCCCTGGTACAAACTGTTCTTTGCGATTGAGTCTGCAAGCTCGTTTTCAGAACGAAGAATGAAGAAAAAGGAAATGATTTTGAGATCTATGGAAAGATTCACAATATCTTGTAGAATCCCATAGATTTCGATATGATAGTCTCGGTTGTTGATATGATTGATCAGAGTTTTTGAATCCGATGCTATGCTCAGATTGTTGATTGGTCGAATCCTTGAAAGGTTCGATTTGATGTGGATCAGGGCATCATGAACGGCAAGAGCTTCCGCCATCAACGGACTCCCCACAGGTGTGATAAACCTATCCCCTTGTGCGATGGTGATGTTTCGGTCATCGTCTCGTATAATCCATCTTAGACCCGCCGCTAGTGACGATGAATTCCAGGCTGCATCTGTGAAGCAAGTCATGTAAAAACAAAATATTTTTATTTTGAAAAACGTGTGTTAAATTTAAGTATAAGCTCCACTTTAGGAAACATGATTATACAACACAATTAAAGTGGTAAATAAAATATTAATTCATGGGGTTATAGATTTGTATAATCCTTGTAAATTTCTACAAATGGAAGTGTTTTGGTAGGGAAAGTTAAAAATAAAATAATAAAGACTTGGAGAGAAAGCTTGGATTTCGAATGGAAAGGGACTAATGAGAACTTTGGCTTCGTAGCAATGGGATTTAACTCGAAAGTTAATTAATTTAAATCAACTTAAACTTTTTATTTGTAAATCAACTTTTTTGATGTAAGATGATGATGTGTATTAAACTATTAACAAACTCATTTTCTTTATAAGTAGTACTCCCTCTGTTCTTTAAAGATTGATGTTCTAGAAAAAAAAATTGTTTTAAAAAGATTGATTTTTTACATTTTCTATGCAATAATAATTATAAATTGTAGATTTCAAGACATATTAATTGATTTTATTGGATTGTTATTGAGTCAAACGTATGGAAAATTGTTTAGTACAAAAACCAATACATTTCTAGTCAAACATTTATTTGTTTTCTTAATATGTGTGAAAATTCTAGAAAATCAATCTTTAAAGAACGGAGGGAGTATTTACTTAAGAAAACTCGAAACTAATGTAACGAATTAATGATGTAAGTGCATTCATTAAACGATTTTTTTCTCAGACATTTCATCGAACATCTTATAGAAGTGATTCTAGATGAATCTTTTATATAAAAAAAAAAAAAAAACTCCTAAATCCCTTAAGCATGGCTCGTGCCAGCATCAATTATCAAACCCCAAGAAAATCAAAGTAGAGACAATGCAAGGAAAAAGGTTTATTTTATTCATAATACAACGAAGTACCATAGAGTTTCGGAAACAAAATTTATATTGGCTAAAAACATAAAAGAATCATCAGTCACGTGTCTGCTAAATGGCAAGAGTCCTCTCCATCATTCCAGTTCTCGTTACAAAACAGTTTTTCACAATTGGGGCATAAAATTGCAAAAGTAATTGTATTGTACATCTTCTCAAGAGCAACATAGAGACTAAGGATCGCAATCGTTGCGAGAAGTAGATGTGGCAAACTGAAATCCACATTAAAAGAAAATCTTCCAGTCTGATCAGCCTGTGAAGAAAGATATATTTTGGATAAATTGGTTGTATCGGAACTTGCCTTGGAGACTACGTCGACGATGTACTTCTCGCTATTTCTACGGGTGTCGCTGTTATAACCCTGATGAATCCCTAAGGATCGGCCGCGACCTCGATTTTTCCAAGTCACCGGCCTCGAGGATTTTTGACTTGGAAAAAGGTAGAGGAAAGAATAAGACGAGTTTTCACCGAAGAAAACTGAAGTTTGCCCGAGTAGTTTGGGAGTTAGGCCATTTTTGGGTAGTCACCGGTGTGTTTGCGTGTACCGCGGGAATTTCGTCGTCGGGACTGTCGGATCGGTTCGTGAGGCAGGTTGCGAGAGAGTGGTCAGCGTGTGCAAAGGTTGCCACATGTGCATAGGTTGCCACGTGTGCTGTGTGTGCTGCATGCATGCGGACACTCGGCCGGCCGCGCTGCCACGTGTCAGCCACGTGTCACGCATGCAGCCGCACACGGGACAAGTGGCAGACACGTTATTAGGCCGGTTTTGCCTATAAATACCCCCTTTTTCTCTTAGTTTTTCACCCATTTCTCCGTTTTCTTTACCCTTATGCTGCCAAAACCGTTATAGAATTATTCTTAGCATAAGTTCTTGATTTTCTAAGTTCGTGGTGAGCTTTGTGGGTAGTTCTTTCGTGAGTTTGTGGGGAAAACTCGTGGGTAGCTTGTGGTTGGTGGTAAGCTTTTCCGTCTTAGATCCAAAGTTCTTTTATCTAAGTTTAGATCCGTAATCTTAGGCTCAAGATCCAGGGATCTAGGCGTTGATCGGGTCATCGGTGCCGTTAGCTTTCCAGCCAAATCTGTGAGTGCGGTGATGCTTGTCGTGTGTTGATGAGTCGAACACACGTTTCTTGTTTGTTGTGTTGCTTAAATTGTTGCATGCATGCATATCGTTGAATTGGATAATTGTTGATTAGACCTTGCATGCTTAGATCCGTGAGTTGCTTGCATGCTAGATCCGTGAGTTTTGGTTGCTTGCATGTTTAGATCGGAGTGTTCCGATTGCTTGCTTGTTGTTAGCGAATCACTCCTGAGGTTCTTAGCATTTTATGTTTGTTTGTTGCTAAGTGTGTTGTGATTTATCTTGCATGTTGAGTGTGGTGTTTGTTGTGCATTTGCTTGTTAAGTTATTGCGGTTTGGTTTGATTGTGGTATTGTGTGTGTGCGGATTCTCTAGCCTATGTCTTGGTTAAGCATGGGTAATGATGAGATCGCATGGTTGTTGTTTGTGTGTTGCATGCTTAGTGAGAAGCATTCATGGTTGTCTCAAGCATAAGTTGGTGAACTTTGCTTAGGATGAGACATTGTTGTTTAGGTTTGCATGTGTTCGGGTAGATGCATGTTAACCTGTTTAAGCGGTTCGACAACCCGGGGAAGACGCGGGGGGAGTTACCCCGTACACTCGGCATGACTTGGATAGCGACCAAGGTCGGGGTACATGACGGTGTATTAGAGTTCTCGGAGGGATCTCTGTAGTGGGTTCCAAGAGGGAGCTTCGGAGTTCCGAGGAGGGGACTCCGGTGTTGTTGACTGTGTGTCTTCGAACATCACTTTTGGACCGGGTTGGCTGACTGAATCGCATGGCCATATTGGACTTGAAATTGGATTGCATTGCATATAGAGTTGGTCGTGTCAGTGTGTAATCATTCTGGTTGATTACTTGGTTGTTTGCTTGCATTGTCTTGATTGCTTGCTTGTTTGGTTCATTATTGTGGTTGCATCTTGTGTTAGATGCCTTGTTGTTCAATTCTTGCTTGATTGATTGTTGAGTGTTGTTTGTTATTTTGGGTTTGGGTGGGATTGATTTGCATGTTAGGGGAGCCGTACTCACTGAGTAATATTAGATTACTCATCCCACTCTATTTGTTGCAGGTAACCAGTAGTCGGGGAAAGCCTTAGTGGGGAAATCGGACGTTAGGTCTCGGTGTAGTTTGCGTTGCAATTGTAAAATGGTATAGTATTTAATATGTATGATTTGACTCGGGATATCCCACACGATATGGTTTTGTAAACATTTGAATAACATTTATATGTTAAGTAATAAGAATGGTTTTTCCCAAGATTTACGAGTGTCCATGGTATTTGTCTAGTCCGGACGAACTAACCATCTAACTTGGTCCGGGTTGAAAAGCCTTAGGACTATTTTAGATGGGTAAACCACTCGAGACGGTTGGACGTAGGTTACTTGATGTGTTCTAGTGACCCGGTCCGACTATTTTCGTTGTGGTAAGTACTGTCTCGGGTTGCTGGGCTCGGCCTTAGTGATCCGGGGCGTTACAGTCGCCTCCTCTCATCCTGTGTCCGCCACAAATAACCAGAGATTCTCATGACCCATGGCGGCCAAAGAGTTAACCAAAGAATTAACCATCATATCAAACATATTATAGTATCTCGTTCCGGTGATCAAATCTTCAGAGAAATCTGAAGGCGGTGAATCGAAAACCGTAAAATCTTGTGAAATCCATGAACATGATCTGTACAGCTCGTAAGGAAAAAGACTAACTAGAAACGAAGAGTTCGATCTCTCTAGAAACTGCAAGATCGGCCTATTAATGTAGTTACGGCATTTTCTTTAGTCCATATCGGGTGTGACCGATCCTTATGACATTTGGTTGACTTTTTATTTTCAGCTTTATTTTGTTGACCCGAGTTGAGTATGATTGACTCGAGTACTGTTCACCAAGGTATAAATACATCCTTATGCGTTTGTGAACTACAAGTTTCTTTTTGTGTATTTTCCCTCAGTTAGCTTCCTTAGAGCATTTTTACAACAATGATGTTTTAAATACTTCTTGTTTTTAGTTTTAATCTTTATTTCAAGCTTTAATCTTCATTGTTTATCGCTTTCGTTTATACATTTTAGTTTAACGCATCTATTTAGCTCAATCATGTCTTGTTCCATAGTCATGAGTGAGTAGTATTTCCGTTGAGTTACAGATTATGTGAATAATGTTACTAGGGCTTAGTCTAAATTTCTCATTAGTTGTATTGGTTCAGTGGTTAACGTGGCTTACTAAACAAATCGTTGGGAAAAGTAGCAACAAATCAAATACAACAATCAATCACTATAAATTTCACCATATGCAATCAATTGAAAGGGAGTGTCCGTTTCTACCATACACGACTACCAAACAATATTCTTGTTCTTATTGTGGTTTCAAACACAAGACAAACAGCTGTTACAACACAAATTTTAAGAAACATGAAAGTAAAAGAATATTAGGAGACGAGACAAAGGGTCATATTCTCCCCAGCGGTAGCTACGCTACGAAGGGATGTATGTACATGCTGCTCTCCGCACACTGCTCCAGCTCCTTGGGCTGTGGCAATCTCGTCGCCAATCCTATATATGTAACCATAATCTTGTCATTCACACTTTATGAGTTTGAATCCAAAATGTCTAAGTTGACAAAAATGGATATGATTTACGGTATGTGAATACTAATTAAATACCACCAGAGTATTATAAAAAGCTGATCAAGCTAGATAAAAAAACTATAAGCTGAATGCTAATAACTTTCTGGATTCAATTTTTTTCGCTAAGTTTGTTATTGAAGTATCACTAATTTTTTTTTAATTTTTTTTAAGAAAAAAAAAAAAAAAAAAACTTTGTATGATCATGTTTCATTTGTATGATCTAATGTGTGAGTTTGAGGAGTATGAAACTGCAAAAGGCATGTGGGAGGCCTTGAAAGAAAAGTTTGGTACCACATCGGCTACCAAACTAAGGAGACTTAATCAAAGGTTTAATGACTACAAGAAGCGCCCAAATCAATCAATGAGGCAGTATCTTAGAGTCATGTCAAACATGATTAGAGAGCTTAAGAATGCTGGTCAGATTATGTCTGATGAACAGCAAGTACAAGCTGTTCTCCGCTCATTACCTGAAAGTTGGGACCATATGAAGGTTCAGATGACACACAATGTCAATGTGAAAACATTTGAAGACATATCACGTCATCTTGAGTTAGAGGATGAGCGCCTAGAGGCAGCAAAACCCTTTAATGAGGCCAACTTCACGAGTTCGAGCTCAGGTTCGAAACGCAAGAGAGGTAACAAGGGAAACAAGGCTCCTGATCAACCTGATCCTAAGAGACAAAAGAAATTTGCCAAGCATGGCAAACGTGGAGGAAAGAAGGATAAGACCAAAATAAAATGCTACAATTGTGGCTCAATGGGTCACTTTGCTCATGAATGCACTGAGGCAAAGAAGGTATTATCTTTTGACTCTACTTGTAAATATGCTTATGTTTCTAGTTGTGCAATGATTGCTGAATCTCATCCTTTGTGGATTGTAGACTCAGGAGCAACAGACCACGTAGCTAGAAATCGACAAGCATTTGTGGAGTATCGGCGATTACCTAAAGGTGCAAGATGGTTGTACGTGGGGAATAACTCCAAAGTTCCAATACTGGGTATTGGCACATGCCAGCTACACATGCGTGGTGGGAGAACCCTTATCTTACATGATGTCTTGTATGCTCCTGAAATTCGCCGGGACCTTGTATTTGTTTTAACTTTACTTAAGTTAAGATTTGGTTTGAACTTCCATGATATGTCTTTAAACATTTCTCTAGGATCTGTGTTCTATGGTTCTGGTTATGTTTGTGATGGTTTCATTGTACTACAAACTTTACTAGCAGTAATGTTGATCATTGTTTTTCATTTGTCACAAGTTCTACTCATGTTGAACCAAATGTGTGGCATGCTAGACTTGGTCATATTGGTGTCGATCGAATGAATAGATTGGTTAGAGAAGGTCTTTTAGGCTCTCTCGCCCGAGTTGATCTTGACACATGTGAACCATGTTTAGCTGGAAAAGCAAAACGGAAACCATTTGGAAAAGCAATGAGAGCTGAATTTCCATTGTAATTAATCCATTCAGACATTTGTGGTCCGATGAATGTGAGGGCGAGGCATGGAGCTTCATATTTCATCACTTTTATAGATGATTTCACTCGATTCGGGGTTGTGTACCTTATTTCTCATAAGTCCGAAGCATTAGAGTGCTTTAGACGATATGTCATTTTGGTCGAAAATCAGTTGGAGAGGACGATCAAATGTTTGAGAACGGATCGAGGTGGTGAATATTTATCTGACCAGTTTAAAAAACTGTGTGATGAAAAGGGTATTGTCAGACAATTGACAACGCCTTACACCCCGCAACAAAATGGTGTAGCGGAAAGAAGAAACCGAAAGCTCCTTGAAATGGTTAGGTCCATGATGGCGCAAGCGAATCTCCCAGTTTCGTATTGGGGTGATGCATTGTTGACTGCTGCCTATATACTTAATCTAGTGCCCTCCAAATCTGTTACTTCTACCACCTTATGAATTATGGAAGGGAAGAAAACCCGATTTAATGCATCTAAGACCTTGGGGGTCTGCTGCATTTGTTCGCGATACTGCACATCCTCATGGAAAATTGGGTCCAAGAGGGAAAAAGTGTATCTTCATAAGATACTCTGACCAATCTAAAGGTTATGTGCTTATCGGCGAACAATATGATAAAAGTGTAACAGAAATCGAATCACGAGATGTTACGTTCTTGGAAAATGATTTTCCTTGAAGAGGAGAGATTGCCAGGGAATTCCATCTTCAAGAGATGGTTGACCCAACTAATGTTTCTCTTACTAACCAATCTGTGGAAGTTGGTGAAAGTTCACGAGATGAAACATACCAACTTAGTGGGAGAGAGACATTGGTTAATGATTCTTTTGGGAAAGAATCACATGAATATGAGGTTCGTAGAAGCGAACGTGGAAAAGTTCCTCGACGTCGTTTTGAAATCGAAGGGGAAGCTTTTATGGTTGCTTCGGTCGATGCCTTAGAACCCAGATCAGTTCATGAGGCTCTCTCTTCTCCAAACTCTGAAAAATGGAATGATGCAATAGGAGAAGAACTATAATCTATGAGGGTAAACCAAGTATGGGACTTGGTTGATCTTCCGCCAGGACGTCGGGTGATCGAAAACAAATGGGTTTTCAAGATCAAACGAAAGGCGGATGCATCCATTGATAGGTATAAGGCTCGCTTGGTAGCGAAAGAATATACCCAACAAAAAGGTATAGACTATGAGGAAACGTTCTCTCCAGTGGTGAGCTTTGCCTCAATTCGCCTTATTCTAGCCATAGTTGCCGGATTGGATTTAGAATTACATCAAATGGATGTTAAGACTGCGTTTCTTAACGGGGAGCTAGAAGAAGAAATTTACATGGAACAACATGTGGGTTTCATTGTAGAAGGCCATGAGCAGAAAGTTTGTAAGCTCAAACGTTCAATATATGGTCTAAAACAATCTTCTAGGCAATGGTATCTTCGTTTTCATCGAGCTATAATATCTTATGAGTTTACGATGATTAACGAAGACCATTATGTCTATGTCAAGAGCATAGGACAGTCCTTTTGTAATTTTGTCTCTATATGTTGACGATATCTTGTTGGCTGGAAACGATATGGAGTTTCTAGTAACCATTAAGCAATGGTTATCATCTCATTTTGAGATGAAAGATATGGGAGAAGCTGATTATGTACTTGGTGTTAAGATACACCGAGACCGATCGAGGAAATTGTTAGCTCTTTCACAAGAGTTATACATTCGTACAATCCTCGAAAGGTTTAAAATGCATGACTGTAATCTCATTGATACTCCAATCGCAAAAGGTGAAGGCCTAAGCCTTGATATGTGCCCTAAAACCGATAATGAGAAAAAAGAGATGGAAGGAGTCCCATACTCTAGTGCTGTGGGAAGTTTGATGTACGCTATGATGTGTACCCGGCCGGATATTTGTTATGCTGTTGGCTTGGTATGTCGTTACCAGTCAAACCCCGGGAAGAAACACTGGATGGCGGTGAAGAGGATCCTTAGATACTTGAAAGGAACTATGGACTATTCTTTGTGTTAACAAGGAAGTGATTTACGCTTAACGGGCTATACGGATGCCGACTGGGCTGGTGATTTAGATGAGCGTAGAACAACTTCAGGATACGCTTTCTTGCTAAGTGATGGTGCCATTACTTGGAGTAGCAAGAAACAAAGTTGTACAGCTTTATCCACAATGGAAGCTGAGTTCATTGCATGTTCAGCATCAGTTCAAGAAGCTGTATGGCTGAGGAGGTTCTTACAAAGCTTACAAGTCACTAAAGAGGCTTCGTGTCCTGTGACTATTCATTGTGATAGTCAAGCTTGTATTGGTTATGTGAAGGACCCCAAGTATCATGGTAGGACCAAACACATTGAAATCAAACATCAGTTTGTGAGAGACATTGTGGCAAAGAAAGAGGTGGTCCTAAAGTACATTTCTACGCACAAGATGGTAGCTGATCCGTTTACTAAGCCCACTCCTAGGGATGTTTATCTTGCTCATGTTCGAGCTCTAGGTTTGCGTAGAATTTGATGTATGTATTAATGGTGCTTTGCCATTTGACATTGTATTTATGTTTGAAGATTTATATATATAAATATATTTTCAGACATATTTTATGATGGTCATTTTTATTGTTTTTGCATACTCACACATAAATATGTAAGGAATGTCAACAAGTTGGAGATTGATTCACTCACATGAATAATCGCCTTAGTTTTCTTAGTGAAAAGCTAAGATGAGATATGATGAGTCTGGCGCTAGTGGGAGCTTGCCTTATAGTTCTTATCAAATATCGCCTTGATAAGGAGTCAAGATGAGATATGCTCATTGAGATATCGATCATGATTAACCCAGAATCATGAATACTTGGAAGAGCTGGATAAGTACATAATCAGGCGCTAGATAGCGAGCTGATAGTAGCTTGATCCACATAGTAGTATTTGGTTTAACCAATTGACATATGCTCTTTAAAAAAAAAAAGAGTTAACTGCTATGGCATGTAAGTCATACCACATGTGCTAGTACGACCATATAGGAAGCAAGTGATATTTTATTTGTAATCCCCATCACTCGCAATGTGAGTTCCTATTAACCTTATTATGGTTTCAAGTGGTTACCCTTGAACTTTCGTCTATGTTCTTGAAGGGATAAGCTAATGTTCGCTACTTTAGTATGTATTCCGATGGTGATGGAATAATTAGCCTTATGGGACATGCTAGGAAAGCGGTTAGTTTGGAACAGATGGGCATGAGTACGGAAGGGAAAACTATTTGGTTTTACATTGACATATGTGCTTGCTGGCCAGCCACTATATCGCTCAATTGGAGTTTGAATATAGTGAACACATGATGTGAAATGTCTAACATATGCTATAGGGATAAGATATGTTGAGATTGATGTAAAACATAAATAAGTTTGGGGAACAGCGAGACATGCTGAAATGCAAATATTTTATTTAGGGTTGTAGCAGTTATGTATCCTTAACAGGTGCATAGTTTAGCTCCCAAGTGCAGGTGTACTCGCAAGGGTCGCACGGTTCATTTGCTGTATGATTTCCGAATTATGAATCTCGATCTTAAACTCTCTGAATTGTCTAATAAACATTATGCTCCATATCATGTGCGAGTGGGAGATGTTGGTTTATGACCGGTTTACGCCCATGATTTGGGATTATACCGAACCGGTTTAATCAACCGATAGTTATGAGGTGTTAACATTCATAACCCTTCCCAAGCAACATGTCTCTTCTCTTTGTAACTCTTCATGTCTTTGTCTATAAAAGAGACATTTGTAAGAGACATGAGACACAAGTAAGACAAGTAACTGCCCGACAGTTACAAGGGAGAATTGTAGAGAGAGAGTAAAACGTTCTAGAGAGAGAAAGCTTCGAGAGATCAGCCGGAAGGGCACTTGAACGGTGGCTAGTGGTTGATTTCCGTTCGTGATCTCAGCCCCGACTCTCTGCGTCAATTCCTTGTTGAATCCGAACCAAATTCGTCATCAAACCGGCCAAGGTATGTGTTCCGGTTTAACGCTTCCGCATATAAGTTTAACACACTACACACCCAAAGTATAATTACGAATTAAAGTACAGTATCTGTGTTATTTTAAGTTTTGCTAAGTTTATATTCCGTTGATACTCTTTTGCTAAATAGGATTATTTAGTTTGGAGACCGAACCTCGATTACTTTATGGCATCTATGTAAATCATTAAACCATTTACTAGTGAACTGCTTAACGAATTCACCTGACTAGTGACCTGACAACATCTTGTTTAAGAAGTCAAGTAATATTGTAGTACGTAATATTACGTAATATTAATATGTAATACGTAATATGCAATCTGCAACGAAATTTCATCTTCTTTTCCTGTAGGGCTCATTAGTCTCAATCTCGTAAGACATTCAAAATAGTGCTATTGAAAAGTCTCGTGGTGTCTTTATCAAATAAATTCATATATATTTTTTTGTGAAAGAAAACGAGTAATTTGTGTGAACCCTAAGATTCGATTTACTCATTTGGACAGGAACGAAAACGGAATACGGGAATGTTCCAGCTGGTCCTCCGGTATGACAGGAGCTGGTCCTCCGGTATGACAGGCAATTCTCCGACAATGACTTGCATGATGTGTTATTTGGCGACTGCATGGCGGCGAAAACATTAACATTAACTAAATTATCTTCTTCTTTTTTCACAATTAACTAGATTATCTTCTTAAATACTACTGTAGTATAACAGTTCAAATTAACATTAATAGAATTAGCTAGCTATATGATAATATAATATAAATCATTTTTATGAGGTATATGACAGTTACGTTATGATTCTATTGTCATATTGCTATCACCATAAATTTCGCATTTTTTTTTCAATATTCATGATTGAGTTAATAACAAACGTGAAAAATATTCAGTATTCACATGCCAAAAATATCATAAAACCAGATTTCAATGGTCATGATTGAGTTTTTAACAAACGTGAACAAATAGAATTCGATTTTCTTCATTTAACATCATTGTTTTGTTCTGGAAGTGGACACGCACATGAAACTAAGAGGTCTATGTCACCACGTAAGATCGGACCGTTGATTTAATGTTGGTAGTGTACTACAAATGTCCGTAGCTCACTAGTCACCGGTCTAACTCTAATCTCATCGATGTTTGATTCTATTTTTAACATTAGAGAAAAAGAAGTTATTGTTATTTTATTAAACGTGTGCAAATATAAGCTCCGCTTTAGGAAACATGATTATAGAACATGATTAGTAGGTGATAAAAATGATATTAATTCATGGGCTTAAGTCAAATCCTTGTAAATTTCTACAATTGGAAGTTTTGTAGGGAAGGGTAACAATACAATAAGAAAGACTTGGAGAGAAAGCTTGGATTTCGGATAGATAGAGACTAATGGAAACTTTGGTTTCTCAGCCAATGGAATTTAACTCGAAAAAGTAAGATGATATTTGTTCAGTCTTTAATCTTTTTGATGTAAGATGAATAGATGATGATGATGTGTATTAAACTATTTACAAACACACTTTCTTTATAAGTATTTACTTAAGAAAACTGGAAACTAGTCCGAGCCTCCGAGGCCGATTACTTCAAATTAACCGTTTAATTAGAATGATATTGTTTCAATGGTGTACTAAATATGAGTTAGAGTCCAAGATGTTTATTTAAGTTGAAAAAATGGTTATTTATTATGTGAATATTAAATACCACAAATCATGTTGTCAAATGCTGATCATGCGCATATATATATATAGAAAAACATATACGCTTAATGAAATTTATAGTTTAATTTTGCAAAGTTTGTTATTGAAGTATATCATTACATTACTCACGGTTTGCAAAGTTAGTTATCGCTTATGTAATTATCATGAAATTGCAATAGAAAAATTTGTTCAATTTATGTGATGTGATGAATCACCCAACTACTTAAAGCATATGATTCAACCAATAAATTTTTATTTCAACCCACCCTACTAAATAAGCTATAACGAAAATTCATCTTCTTTTTCTGTGAAGATCATTGGTCTCAATCTAACAACACGGCCAAATAATATATTGAAAAGTCTTCTGGTGTTTCTATCGAATAAGTTTTTGTGTGAACCCTAAGATTCGATTTATCCAGTTGATACAGAAAAAATAAAACGAGAATGTTTCGGTTAGTCCTCCGCTATGACCGGCAAGTCTCTGACAATGACAGAATGTATCTGGCGGCGACAACATTTAACTAAATTATCTTCTTATTTTTTTCCTAATTAATTATAGCATGATCTAATTAAAGTACAAACTTCCAAACATAAATGGAGTTAATTAGCTATATGATAATATAAACAATTTTATGAGGTATACTATATAGGTAGTTAAATAGAAAAGTGAAATTTTTGAATTATTAAGAGTTATCTCATTCTCTGTCTTCATCGTTTTGTTAACAAAAAAAAGAAAGTAATATGACCAGGAGTCATTATAAACGTTTTACATCTATGTATTAAATCTTTAATTCTCCCAGGCACGCTTACAGAGAGTGGTCTTTACCTGAAAGATTAATACAAAGTCAGCTTTACCCAACGGAAACTTTGCTTCTTTTGGAATCCTCCCTCCATTTTCTGTAAAACCCTAAAGACCAACAACTTTTCTTTACCTCTTTTGGAAGTAACCACCGTGGAAGTTCGGTTCTGAGCTTGTTTTGGAGCCAGCTCTCCGGAGCTTCGGGCTGTGTGAAGCCTCAGAGATGATCCATCTCCTTGTGTAACTTAATATACCAACTTAGTCTGATCCCCTCAAAGGATTGCTTTCCAAGTTATTGAGTTAGTCTCCTCACTTGGTTTCTCTACTCAAAGTTAGTAGGTCTTGTATCGTTATAACTTAGACTGATCCCCTCTAAGGATTGAACCACCTTCTCGGTATAAATCTAGCTTTATCCACTCCACGGATATTCTGAAACCAAACAAGTTAATCAGCAATAAGATGAGTCGAAGATTTTCTGCAGCAGAGAAAGGGAAAGGACTTGCCTCAAATGCAGAACCTCCTCGTGCTGCAAGGGTTCATGTTCCTGACTTCGATCCAGCAGAGCTAGTCCATAATCATGATTTGATTCTAGTGGGACGCATTACAAACCCCAAAATACAAAAGATGTGGGCTATCCTTCCTTTCTTGGCAGATCACTGGAAAGTCTCCGCAAGACCTGTTGGAGCAGATCTGGGTCAAGGAAGGTTCCAATATCAGTTTGCCACAGAAGAAGACCTTCAGAAAGTACTGGATAATCGACCATACCATTTTGCGCATTGGATGATACTGCTACAAAGATGGGAGAAGACAGTTTTACCTTCTTTCCCATCTCAGATCCCATTCTGGATCCAAGTCAAAGGTGTCCCAAGCCACCTCTGGTCCAAAGTCACCCTGGAGTGTCTAGCCTCTAACATAGGACGCTTTGAAGGGGCTGAAATCACAAAAACTGCAGCAAAAATGAGAGTCACAGTCAATGGATTATTACCTTTAATCATTGCATCCACTCTTGAGTTTAAAAATGGAGATGAGGTGACAGCGGAGCTGGTGTATGAAAAGTTAGAACGTCACTGTAGCAAATGTTCCATGCTTGATCATGACTCCAAGGACTGCCCAGAGGCAGTACCTACTAAAGATCTGAGACTGGAGAACTCAGTTAACATACAAAATGGAGGTTCGATCCAAAGGCCTGAAAAAAGGAGTGAGAATACAAGAACAAGACAATATCCCACTTACCACAAGGAGCCTAGAATCCCTAAGAAATATGAACCCTCTGGCTATTCAGGCCAAAGAAGAAGAGAAGATCTTCTACACAACCTAACTGAGAGAAAAAGAAGCCAAGAGGATGCAAGGAAAAGTTCACACATTCCTATAAGTCCCTCACATCCTGGTGTACCCAAGAACCCTCAGGAATTTACTCCTAAAAGAAAAGAAAGATCACCAGTAAAACCAATATGGGTTGAGAAACGAAGAAGAGAACTCCCCAGAGCCCTGTTATCCTCTCCTGAAGGGTCTGAGCCATCAAGGGAACGCAGACCCCCTAAAGAGAGAACTCTACCTGTGGAACAGCTTGAAGCTTTACCACCCTTGGCCTTACAAGAAGCTATTGGAGAAGTCCGAGAGGTGATGACTCGATATAGTAACTGCCCTGAACCTATGGAAAGTGCTGCAAGAAAAGAGAGAGCTAGATTAGCTGAAGAAGAAGGTGAATATGAAGAAACAGCAGCCCATATGGTCAGAGCAGCAATGGAGCATGAGGAAAGAGAAAGACTAATGAGTTTAAGAATGGAGGAGGATCTGAGACAGCTGGAAACAGCTATACAGGTGGAGAGAGTAAACCTGGAACAAGTAGAGGTGGAGACTGTAAACTCCCATGATAGTGTTCCAATTAGACAAAGATTGGGCCCTCTCAATATTACTGCTGGAATGTCCCCTCCCATGGCTAGCAGCCATGTTCCTCCATTGGGGAAAAGAAAGCCTGGCCGGCCCCCTGGAAAGAAGCTAAGCTCTAATGGGACTCTGAGGTTGGGACCTATGGTCAGGAAAGTCCCTGGAATGAAACCTTCACCAAGAAGAAAACTTAACAAACCCACTAAAAGAGGTGAGAAATCCAAGGAACCTCAGAGGAAAGAAGACCAGGCTGGAACTAGTGGAGTGAAAAGAAGATTAATACCTCAAACCTCAGAGATATCAGAACCTGCTGCCACTGAGACCTTAAGGACTCATAGGAGGACGGATTTTCAAGATCCGTATTCTCCTCTTCCTTAAAGATTGCTGCCTGGAACTGTCAAGGGTTAGGGAATCCCGAGACAGCTCGACGTCTCCTAGAGATAAAACGCAGAGCAGATCCTGATATCTTCTTTTTATCGGAGACTAAAAACCCTGATAGCTTTGTCCTCAAGAAAGTGGAAGAGCTAGGTTACCAACATTATGATATTGTTTCCCCACATGGACATGGAGGCGGTGGATTGATCCTCCTGTGGAAGCAAGAGGTAAAGTTACAAATCTTGACTTCCTGTCATAATTATATGGACACAAGAATAACATTTGAAGGGAAAATATTTTACTCTACATTTGTATATGGCAATCCTGAGAAAACCCTAAGAAAACAAGATTGGGATCATCTCATTGAGGAAGCAATGTCTAGGGATGCTCCCTGGTTCTTAACAGGGGATTTCAATGATATATTAGGAAATGATGAAAAAGAAGGGGGAACAGAAAGATCTGAGGGTTCCTTTGGAGATTTTCGTACCTTCTTTGCTGAAGGAGATCTTTATGATCTTAGCCACTCAGGCCCTTGTCTGTCCTGGAGAGGTAAGAGAGGTACAGAGGAAGATGACACTGTTTTCTGCCGGCTGGATAGAGCAGTATCCAACAGTGCATGGGCTGAATTGTTTCCATCTGGACGATGTGAATACTTGCGGTTTGAAGCTTCTGATCATAGACCAGTCCTATCCTTCTTTGATCCTAAAAAGAAAAGAAGGAAAGGAATGTTTAGGTATGACAGAAGGCTGAAAGATAATGAGGAGGTCAAAGAACTTATTGTTACTACCTGGTGTGAGGAAAAAAACCTCTGTGTCACACAAAAGATAAGTAGATGCAGACAGGCTATTATTAACTGGAACAAATCACAACAGAGAAATAGTCAGAAAGTTATAGAGAAATTAAAGTTAGAGCTAGATGAAGCTCTAACTAGAATAGTGAGTGATGAAGGGAGAATTGCAACTATCAAGACTGAGTTAAAAGTAGCTTATCTGGCAGAGGAAAGCTTTTGGAAACAGAGAAGTCGCCAACTATGGCTGAACCTTGGAGATAAAAACACCAGCTTCTTCCATGCCTCTACCAGAGCAAGATTTGCAATTAATAAATTTTCTGTCCTTGAGAATGCTGAGGGATGTGCAGTATATGAAGACCAGCAGATAACAAAGGTGATTATAGACTACTTTGAGAAGTTGTTTACCTCGGAAGAACCTACAAGGATCAATATTGAGAAGGTATTGAGTAAAGCTGTAAAACCTGTGATAACATACGCAATGAACCAGCAACTTATCCGAGAGCCTAATGGTGAGGAAATCAAAGAAGCTATGTTCTCAATCCACCCTGATAAGGCTCCGGGGCCTGATGGTTTTTCTGCCTGCTTCTTCCAGTCTAATTGGGAGGTGCTTGGAGCAGAGTTAATAGCTGAGGTGCTGGAATTCTTCAGAACTGGAAAGATGCCAAGAGAAATCAATGAAACATATATCCGGTTAATACCAAAATCTAGAGGGCCAACACAGATGACAGATTATAGGCCTATAGCACTGTGTAGTGTTTACTACAAAGTTATCTCGAAGATGCTAGCTCGACGAATGCAACCTATTCTTCATGAGGTAATTTCGGAAAATCAATCTGCTTTTGTGCCTAAGAGAGCTATATCAGATAATATCCTAATCACGCATGAAGTTCTTCATCGTCTCAATACATCTAAGGCTACAAAAAGATGCTCCATGGCAGTTAAAACTGACATGAGCAAAGCTTATGATCGCCTGGAATGGGAGTTTATTAGATGTGTCTTACAAAAGCTAGGGTTTCATCAAACTTGGGTTCAGTGGATATTACAATGTGTGTCTACAGTGACACTATCTGTTATAGTAAATGGATCGCCTAGAGGAATGATACAACCTAAACGTGGTATTAGACAGGGGGATCCAATATCACCTTACCTTTTTATCCTGTGCGGGGAAGTCCTATCTGGACTGTGTAATAGCTCTCAAGCAAAGGGGAAGCTCAGAGGAATAAAGCTAGCTTCAGGTTGCCCCAGGATAAACCATTTATTGTTTGCTGATGACACGATGATATTCTGTCATGCAAACAGGAAAAGTTGTAATGAGCTGAAGAGAATCTTAACAACATATGAAGCCATCTCAGGGCAATGTATAAACTACCAGAAATCAGCGATTTCCTTCTCAAGGAGAACTCCACAGAGATTAAAGAAGCAGATGAAAACTCTACTAAAAATCAACAAGGAAGGAGGAGCAGGAAAGTACTTAGGGTTACCAGAGCATTTTGGAAGAAAAAAGAAGGATATGTTTACCTATATTGTGAACAAAATCAAGCATAAGGCTGAAGGTTGGTCTACTAAACAACTATCTGGAGCTGGAAAGATGGTCATGTTGAAAGGAGTCTTAGCTGTTATGCCAACCTATGCGATGACTTGTTTCAAGTTACCTAAGTCTCTTTGTAAAAGGATTCAATCGGCGTTAACTAGATTCTGGTGGGACTCATCACCTGAAAAACAAAAAATCAGTTGGGTGGCTTGGAAAAGAATGGCTAGACCAAAGGTTATGGGAGGGCTTGGTTTTAAAGACATAAATAACTTCAATGACGCGTTGCTTGCAAAACTTACATGGAGGATTATGTCTAAACCAAACAGCCTGTTGGCAAGGATTCTCTTAGCCAAATATTGTAAGGAAGCCCCTTTATTAGAATGTACACCAACTAAGAAGGCTTCTCATGGCTGGAAGAGTCTTCTGGCAGGAAGAGATCTGTTGGTGAAGGGACTAGGTTGGGCAGTAGGTGATGGTACTACAATAAGCTTGTGGAACGATCCATGGCTATCAACGTCGGAAAAATTAACTCCTATGGGTCCAGCACCTGAAAAGCAACAACATATGAAGGTCAGTGACCTCATCGACCCTCATTCTGCAACTTGGAATATCACTAAAGTTGATCAGGTCCTTCCAGACTATAAGAGCCTGATATTAGGACTAAAACCTAGTCTGTTTGGAGCGAAAGATAGGCGTATTTGGGTGCGTAATCCTTCTGGAGAATATACCACAAAATCAGGATATTTTGTTGCAGCGGAAGATCAAGATAGTTTGGTCCTAAGGGATCAAACAGTGTATACTGATTGGAACGCCAATGTGTGGAAAACTAACACAACACCAAAAGTAAAGATGTTTATGTGGAAGGCAGTTCAAGGAGCCTTACCTGTTGGTGACCAACTTATCATCAGAAACGTGATCGACGACCCTAAATGTTGTCATTGCAGTGAACCAGAGACAACCATCCACATGTTGTTCAAGTGTCAGTTTGCGCAGGCAGTCTGGAGAGCAGCTCCATTCAGCACTACCTTTGAATCTGCCACTATCATAGGACTGCCCGCGGGGCTGGATACAGTTAAGGAACTGATTCCTTTGCCTCCAATTGGAATTGGGAAAAACTCCCTAAGCCCTTGGATCTTGTGGACCATCTGGATTGCTAGGAATCAAAAAGTATTTAGCAACAGATCCTTCACGGTCGAAGATACAATCCTTAAAGCTCTTCAAGACGCTAGGGAATGGACTTTGGCACAAGTGATCCCTCCAAAGTTGATAGTTTCAAAACCTTCAACAATTTTACAAACCCCTGACTCAGAAAGGGAAGAATTTGCTACTTGCCACACTGATGCAGCTTGGATTGCATCAGAAGAAAAGGCAGGAATTGGTTGGACGATTAGCCTCAACCATAACCGCAAATCGGAGAACTCTGTCGCTGTGTTGCACGTCACATCAGTGCTAGTCGCCGAAGCTTTAGCGGTCCGATCCGCAATCTTACAAGCGCTTTCCATGGGTATCTCCAAGCTTCGGCTTCATTCTGATTCGAAACAATTGATCGATGCAATCAATTACAGGAGCGAAGTCTCGGAGATCCATGGAATCATATCAGATATTGGTATATGTTCTAGTTTGTTTAATTTAATTGTGTTTAAGTTTATCCCTAGAAAGGATAATGTTAGGGCTGATTCCTTAGCCAAACAAGGTCTAGATCTTGTACCAACTCAACTTTATGATTAATGAAAAAAATTAATGTTTGCCCAAAAAAAAAAAAAATATGACCAGGAGTCTAGTAATAAATATTTGGTTCGACCTATTTCCAAATGATGATTTTGATTAATGACTCGATCACTACTATATAGAAGAATCACTAATATCACCAAAAAGTCAAATATCTTTTCATAAGGTTTCTTGAAAATTTTGGACCATATATAGGCAAATTGTTAGATGTTCTTTTGCGGTGTTGTCTTTTGTGAAATTTGGTGTGGTTCTGAAAAACCAAAAATTAAGAGATCATAAAACATAATTTCAATATTCATGATTGAGTCATTAAAAACGTGAAAAAGAAATATAAACTCCATTTGTTGCTCTTTTAACATATTCATTTTCTACTGTTGTACAACATGGTAACATCATTATATAATGAAAACTATCGACTTACATGTCCAATCAAATGTAAAAACAAATAGAGATAAAGCTGACAAAGAGAAGGTTTGGATGCTTTTCAAATAACCAAACGTTTTCAATATGTGTTAATTGGTTATACATTTTCAATCGTATATTGCATTATTGTTTTCATTTTAGTCAGCTTAATAGTAAATTAGTTGTTTTTAAATTTGACGTTTAGCTATTTTCTTGTTCATACTCCATAGTCCATATAATCGGGCGAGAAATAAAAGAGTGATTGAGAATCGAATGATACGTGCTTAGCTATTTTGTTAACCCAACAACAACAAGAATAAACCTCTGATGTTAGCTTCTCGGTTTAAAGGCTATAGTATCGAAAAGAGCTTCTGATGGCGATGTTGGCATTTCGTCGATCATTCAAGTTGCTATCATTTTCTTATTCTCCGTTTTTTTTTTGTTCCGTTCGAGTTTCAAGTTGTATATCACTAATTTTCGGCATAATTAAGTTGATCCCAACTACCGGCCTTAAGAAAATACCAATTGTTAAAAAAAATAATTATATTTCCATATTTTTTTAAAACATTTTTTGCATGGGAGGCTTAGCAATTTTTTTCTAAAACTACTTGTATTTCTTTTCTTTTTTTGTCACAAAACTACTTGTATTTCTATAATGTTCATTTTCTGACACATTTCTTGGCTTCTTGGCTCTTGCATTGCATGAAATTCACAAATGGACTTTTTATCAGCCCATTATAGTAACTTATTGGCCCAAGCAAATGAGAGTAAATGAAGGTCTATGAAATGAATAATGAATGCGAACTAAAAACATATAAATGAAGGTCTATGAAATGAATAATGATTGAGTAAATCATATATGTTGTGGAAAGCGTTTAAAGAACAAAGATCATGCAGAGGATTGTGCATAGGAGAAAGTAAAATGAAATGGATTATATATTAAATAAGCATTACCCAAACAAATGTAGAAAGAATATCTATTATAAATTATATAATATCAACTAATGGATCATATTATCATTGCAATGTGCATGCTTTCTTCTACGGCCTTCTCACGCTCAATACAATCATCGACATGTTACTTTCTATGGGTGCAAATATCAACATGTTATTTAAAATCACCATTACTAAAATTATCGTTTTCTTAAGCAAAGCAAGTTCTTTTCTACATTTATTTTCCATTTTCAATCTTTTTTTAAAAACTTTTTCGATTACATTTTCTCTATTCTACAAATTTGTTTAAAAAAATCACAATTGAGTACCGCTAGGATCGTGTGTATACAAGGCTACACATCTACTAGTCAAGCAAACTATATTATAAGATTAATCTATTGAGACGGCACATATTAAAAAAATCCAACCGGTATATTAGTTATATTTTTCATCCTCAATATTGGATTTATACGCGGTATTTCATATATCTAAAATTTTTGTTTATCAACCATGCAAAAAAATTAAAGTATATTAAAAACACACAAAAATAGAAGACAGGTATGTACAACACAAAAGAAGAACAAATTCAAGAAAAATACAAAACACATCAGTTTATGTTAGCTAATGTTGTTGTTGAATCGTCATTTATATTCACACCCGCATAATTTATGTTTATTTATAAAACAAAACACAGAAACACAAAACGCATCGAGTGGATCAAAACTTACAACTACATTACAAGTGGGCCATTTTTTGTTCGTCCAACCAATTACACCATTTCCCTCTATTTCCTTCTCCTTATCAACATCACTTACTATTTTCACTCTTTTGGATCTATTCGCAGTAACTTGAAAACGTAACACTTAATTCAGGTTAATTAGTTTACGAGTTACGACCATTTGGTGAACAAACTAAATGAAGAATCAATTAGTTACTCGAAAACAGAAAAATATGAAAGCATACGTACGTAATAGGCTCCTATCTTATTATAAATTTATAACCAAAACAAAATAATAATTTAAATTACAATAAAACTAAAAATATCCCCTCCATCTCACACCTATACAAATACCACCAAACTTCCTCTCATTCAAACACATTCTCTTCTTGTTTACTAAATAAAATATAAAAATGAGAACAATGGTTGATTTGGGAAGAGAAAGAAGTAGCAATCTACAAATCATTGATTCTCCGACCAACGTTGATTGTGCCCGTGAAGTCCGTCTCCGGCGAACTCTCCGTTCACTAATAGAGTGTTTAATCCCATACTGTTGCACGTACCAATCTCCTCACTCTGACCAAAACGACACCGTCTCTATCTCTTCTTCCTCCGACCAACCCGGTGTCCTCGTAACCGGAACTTTCTTCGGACACCGTCGTGGCCACGTCAGCTTTTGCCTCCAAGACGACACTCGTCCTACTTCTCCACCTCTTCTCCTCCTTGAGCTAGCCGTTCCCACGGCGGCTCTAGCTCGGGAGATGGAGGAAGGTTTTCTCCGAATAGCTCTCCGGAGTAAAAGTAACCGGAGGTCTAATATCTTTAACGTTCCGGTTTGGTCTATGTATTGCAATGGCCAGAAAGTTGGGTTTGCGGTGAGGAGAGCAGTGAGTGAAAACGACGTCGAATTTCTCCGGATGATGAAGTCGGTTTCGGTTGGGGCAGGGGTGGTTCCGGTGGGAAGTAACGGCGACGGTGACGGCGAGATGTTGTATCTTAGGGCCAAGTTTGAGAGAGTTACCGGGTCGAGTGACTCGGAATCGTTTCATGTGGTAAACACCGGAGGTAGTTATGGGCAGGAGCTTAGCATTTTCCTTATGAGATCGTGATTATGAAATCTCTAGTTATGATGTTATTTTTAATGTTCGGGTTTGTGTATATGCATGATGTTATTTGAATGTTCGGGTATGTGTGTAGCTTTTTGGTTGTTATGTTACAATTTACAAATCGTTTTACGAACATTCTAATAATAAAATTCTGTGGTATATTGGGATTGGGATGGAGAGAAAATCTACTGATCAAAATCACAATGATATAACATTTGCTTTGGTGATCTTATACCGAATAAATTAAGCTCACCTACAAAACTACTATAGCTTAATTTTTTTTATTATTAAAATAAACACTTCGTTTATTCACACACATACATATATATCTTTGATTTTTTTATTTATTAAAGCTATAATATGAATAAATATAACTTATACAAAAATGAAAAATGCGGAATCATTCAGTTAGTTATAATTTCTTTTGGTTTTGTAATATTTATCTTATCAATAATATATATTATGCGAATTTAAATTCGGATAGACAATTTTTGCATCTACATGTTTTAGTCTTTTTAGTTTCATAGTTAAAATGACAAAATGATTAAGCTAAATAGACATCCCATACTAAAACAATACTATGTAAAACACACGGACTGGCATTATAATTGTACATTTTTATCATTCAGTGATATAAAAGTAGAACGAGACTGATTACCAATCCAACACCTTGACTTTTATAATGATATACAACATGGATATGCAACATTGTATACATATGATTGATAGGGAAATGATAATTATGGGGTTGGGGTGTCTCTCTGTTTCGACTCCTCTCGTGCCATTTTGCTTTTGTATATTTCTTCGAAAAACTTATTAATCTTCAGGGGCCACCGGCGCGTGAAAATCACGTACACCATGCATTAGTGGAGGGTGATCAAAGTCAAAACCGAAAGCAATGTCCGACCAAACAGAAACCACCGAAGAACCTGGCTTAGCTTCGGTGTTTGCTTCGATACCCAACCAGCACCGTTCCCTCTTCTCCTCCTACTTTCCATAATATTAGGGATTGTGCTCAAGATCTTGAGTTACTTAAATTCATTAATTTCAGTTGACTTTTGCATTAGCTTTAAAATCTAACTAATGGTGGTATAATAGTTGAATGGTTGGTCTTGAAAGTAAACAAATGTTTGAATACCTTTTAAAACAAAAAATAAACTTTCAACTCAAAACTAATTGACAATAAGTATGAAAATCCACGTACTATATATTTAAAAAAAATCTCTCAATTTCCGATGTAAAACATTTTAGTACTATATATATTTTGTTGCTAGTTTTGTTATAGTTGGCATATGTTGGTTCTCGAGATATTAGTCTGCAATTTGGTTCGAAATGCTTTTTTTTTTGCTATCAATATCATCATGTAAGATGCACTAATTATAAACCACTTAGTTTTTCCGGCTATTAAGAAAAAACAACATTAAACTAAAATAAGAAATTTTTATTAAAGTTCGGAGAAAACGCTTAACTAGTTGCTATGTGCACGTAGTAGCCTAAATTTATGGATATTCGTGGTTCAACCCGTCACGAGATACAATCGTGGTATCATTAATTAATAATTTAATATACATGCAGACATACTGAATGATAATATTAATTGATACTTTATTAAAATAGACATACCCACACACTCGTACGCAAAAATAATACAAACGTCTCAAAAAGGTATATAGACACATATACATATATTTACATTTATTTATAATTATTAATCATATACAATGAAGTATAAAGTCTCGTAAAATGACAAATACATGCAAATTTTTTGACATACATGCCAGCAAGAGTTGTGAAGCTCTGATTGATATGTTTTTTTGCCCCCTTTGGTTCTTTCAAGATTTTTCTTCTCTTCTCAATTATAGATGCTGCAAATCTTATAACAATATATATATAGTAAATGAAAGCAAGAGATATAGACTAACGAAAAAAATGAAAGAAGATGCACACGAGGTAAAGTTTTAACCCTAACTCATTGACACAATGGCTCCACCACCATCTCCTCTTTGTATGATTTCACGTGCACTCTCAACCCCACACAGTTCCCTCATTATTCAATTATTATACATTCTTATGAATATTTGCTCGTGATACCATCCACAACGGTAAACCAGTCACTAAAGTCTTATTCTAAATATTATACTAATAATTTCATTTATTTAATAATGTAAAAATGTGGAACCAATGAGAATAAAGCATTTGGCAATAGAGTCTCATATCAAGCTCTTTGAGTCTGAGTATAACAAGACGTTTCTATTTCTCTTTCTTCTTTTTGTTATTTTTATCATTATTTTTATTACTTTAAATTACATGGTACTCACTACATCTTATGGATAATGATGCCCAATGGAGATAAATCAAAAAAGATATTAGAACAAAATTATATTTTGTTTGATCTTCTGTTCATGGAAAATCCGACCACGATATGTTTATGAGTAATTGAGTATGATGATTCTTTTTCTAAATTCAAAAACGACAAATAAACCGAATAATCCTCTAAATTTCTATCTAATTCAAGTAGTATTTGAATTTATCAGGTTTGGCCTCTAACTTGAGAGTGGGGAATAGATGTCTTGATCGCAATCGTGTTGCAAGAAAATAGTAACATATATAATGGTGTAATCAACATTACTTGTTTCTATATGA